>VOCP01056131.1:0-33360 GCA_007922195.1 Podocnemis expansa | reverse complement strand
AGGGACACCCCTCAGCACCCTGGCCAGGGTGCTGAGGGGTGTCCCCTGGCCAGGGTGCTGACGGGGACGCCGTGGACTGTTGTTTCGGAACAACTTGTTCCGAAACAACACGTTCCCACGGCGTTGTTTCGAAACAACCGTTGCAAAACAACGGTTGTTTCGCTCCTGCATGTGGTTTAAGTAGTTTTGCAACAACCGTGCGTCGTGTGAACAGCCAAAATCTCATTTCAAAACAACCTCTGTTGTTTCGAAATAAGAGGGCTGTGAGAACACACCCTAACTGATTTATTTATCACTCTTCAAGCATCTGATGAAGTGGGACATTCTCCCACAAAAGCTCATGCAATAAATACATCTGTTAGTCTTTAAGTGCTGCAAGACTCCTTGCTTTTTTGGCTTTACTAGACTAACAAGGCTGCACCTTTGGAACTTGGCTAGATGCAAAAATTGAAGTGTGAGTACAACATTATAAATAAGCAGTGCTTAAACTGAGCTTCAGGAGAGTTAAAATGTGGAATATAGTGAAACTGCAACCTGTCTCCCTTGATAACGCAAACTAAATTTATACTTGTTTTATATATTGCTAGTTTATACTTTGAAGTATAATCCTCGATTCATAACTTGATTGAACTTCTTTATCTGGTGTCTTGTTCATCAATAATCTAAATTTAACTCTACTACAGAGAAGGATTAAATTCTACCATTAAAGAATTGGCTTTGTTTAAATAAGACAGATCCATCTTTAAGACAATGTCCTCCTTTGAAATGTACCATTCTTTGGGGGTGGGGAAATAAATATTATGTTTCTTATAAAGAAATGTCTTTAAATTCCATCTATTCTGTCTCTTGTACTGTAATTACCAAAGGATTGCAAGAAGAAGAGCTAAACGTCTACACAGACAGTTTTATTTCGAAATCGGTCCTTTTGAAAGGACCGATTTTGAAATAAAACCCTTATTTTGAAAGGAGCCCTTTCGAAATAAGGGAAACCGCGGGATTGAAACAGCCATTATTTCGAAATGGATGTTTCAAAATAACGGCAATGGAACCGCTGTTTTGAACCGTTGTTTCAAAACAATGGTGTTGTTTCGAAACAACGGGTCTAAAGCCGTTATTTCAAAACATCCGTTTCAAAATAACGGCTATTTTGAGGGGGGGTAGGTTTAACTTTTTCGAAATTATGATCATTATTTCGAAAGGACGAGGTCCATCCTTTCAAAATATCGATACGTCGTGTAGACTAATTTTTTTATTTTGAAATAACGAGTGTTATTTTGAAATAAAAGATCCATGTAGACATGTCCTATAATTAATATTGTTCTCTTTTCTTAGATGAAACATTTGAATATACTACATTATTTCTTCAATCTCTCTGCAGACAAAGTAATACCAATATTTTGTTTGTTTGTTTGTTTGTTTGTTTGTTTGTTTGTTTGTTTGTTTGTTTGTTTGTTTGTTTTTAGGTAGAAACAAGTGTCTAACTCAATTTCCCTTTCTTACAGTTTTGAAAAGCATGTTCTTTTCAGTCCCCAAATTTTCAGAAATACTTTCAGCTTAATGAAATAAAAAGGAAGAGGGCAGTCATGCTATTGTTTAGTTCTTGCATAGTTTTTTTTTCCATGATAATTAATGGCAAATTCTTCTTAGAGTACTTCAATGAAAGAAAGGTTTCAGAGATTTCTCTGAAGGTTTCAGAGATTTCTTCTAGAATGATCTTTAAGTATCCAGAGTCAAGTTAACCAATCAGCCATCATGTAGGAGTATGTCTCCATTTTTAAAACACAAAAGCAAAACCAAGAAATAACACAGGCACAAGAAACGTAAGCCTTCTTACAAGGAAATTTAGGACCCAGTTTCCCCAAGTTTTACTAATGTTAAGTCCTCTTCTATGCATCCTTCCTCACTGGGACTACTCATATAAGTTACAGATGTAAGCCCAAAATTCTTCAGTCAAAAAATATTATTTTCCCTGTAGACAGATTCAGGTCCTTTTTCATAAGGAGGATCAAAGGTGATCAGGTTTCTTAACCAGAGAATCCCTATCATCTCTGAGGATCCTGAATAAAAAATGTTCTCACTTCCATAGCAACGATTGTCTCTCTTGATGCTTCTTCATACTCATGTGCTCAGAAAAGACTGGAAGCAGCTAAGAATCTGGACATATATTTTTAGTATTTAAAGATAGAATTTTAATTAACACATACTTCATCATGTACATTTGTTTTGTTTGTAAGCACATTTTGTGCATGTGCTTTGCTTCAGACTTAGGGCTGCAGTAGCTACAGAATATGTGTATCTGTGTATATATATTAGCAGTCCTACAAAATGGAAACAGGGATATGTCTACACACAGGGCGCTGTTTTGAAATAAGTTATTTCGAAATAAGTCATTTAGAAATAAAGCCCTTATTTTGAAATGAGTTAATTCAAAATAACCAAAAATCAATTTGAAATAAGGGAAAAGCCCCAATCAAAATAGCATAGAATCATAGAATCATAGGGTTGGAAGGGACCCCACAAGGTCATCTAGTCCAACCCCCTGCCAAAAAAAGCAGGACCACTCCCATTAGATCATCCCAGTCAGTGTTTTGTCCAGCTGGGACTTGAACACCTCCAGAGATGGAGATTCCACCACCTCCCTAGGCAGCTTATTCCAATGCTTCACCACTCGCCTAGTAAGGAAGTTTTTCCTAATATCCAGCCTGGACCGCCCCAGCTGTAACTTGAAACCATTGGTTCTCGTTCTGCCCTCTGTTACCACCGAGAACAGTCGAGCTCCCTCCTCCTTGGAGCAACCCTTCAAGTAGTTGAAGGTTGCTATCAAATCCCCCCTCAGTCTTCTCTTCTGCAGGCTAAATAAGCCTAGTTCCTTCAGTCTTTCTTCATAGGGCTTGTGCTCCAGCCCTTTGATCATTTTGGTTGCCCTCCTCTGGACTCTCTCTAATTTGTCCATGTCCTTTTTGTAGTGGGGAGCCCAAAACTGGACACAGTATTCCAGATGTGGCCTCACTAGTGCAGAATAGAGGGGAATGATCACATCCCTCGATCTGCTGGTAACACTTCTTCTGATGCAGCCCAGTATGCCATTGGCCTTTTTGGCAGCAAGAGCACACTGCTGACTCATATCCAGCTTCCCATCCACCATGACTCCCAGGTCCTTTTCTCCAGTGCTGCTATTTAGCTGATCACTCCCCAGCCTGTAGCAGTACATGGGGTTTTTTCGTCCCAAGTGCAGGATTTTACACTTATCCTTGTTGAACCTCATGAGATTCCTCTTGGCCCACTGCTCCAGTTTGTCTAGGTCTCCCTGAATCCTGTCTCTGCCCTCTAGGGTGTCTACCGTTCCCCCCAGTTTGGTATCATCTGCATGTCCAGACACAGGACTTGCTATTTTGATTAAGGAGAGGGGCATGATGGGTGGTGTGGCAATCCCCTACCACTGGCTGCCCCTCTGTCCCACTGCCCTAAGCGAGGGCATAGGTCGCCTAGCCCCCTGCTACCCCCCCCAGCCTCAAGGCAGGAGCAGGGGCCAGGAGCCCGATGGGGCTGGGAGCTGCTTGCTGCAGACTGCAAGCAGCTCCCAGCCTGGTCAATTTCACAGTCTGCCGGGTAAGCAGCTCTCAGCCTACCCCACTGCCTTGAGGCTGGGGTGGGAAAGGAGGTAGCAAGGGGCTAGGCCTGATCTGCCCCTGCTGGGGCTGGGTGTCTGCCCCCCAGCTGGGGCAGGGGCACAGGCAGATGGCTCTGCCTCCCCACCAGGGCTCCCCACTTGCTGCCTGGGGGGGAGCAGTGGCAGCCGGCGTTTCCCCCCGCCCGGGCTCGGGGGGAGCTGCTGGCCCCATGCTATCTGCATCACAAACCGCTCCGTCATTTCGAAACAGGAAAAAGTCATGTGGACATAGAGTTTTTTATTTTGAAACAACCAGTGTGGACATACCCCGGGACTCCCATTGACTAGACTAAGAATGGTATCTGTTTCAGGGCATCTGCAGTGGGCATGATAGAGTAACATCAATAAGCAAATCATTTCCTTTTTCTTTATAAAAAATGTATAAAATCCAAACAAAGAAGAACCTTTTAAAATTGTTATGTTTCAGAGAAATCATAGCCATATAGGGTTGGAAGAGATGTCTACGCATCATCTAGTCCAATCCCCTGCACTGAGGAGGGACTAAGTATTATCTAGATCATCCCTGTCAGGTATTTATCTAACCTGTTCCTAAAAACCTCCAGTGACAGAGAATCCACAACTTTTTTTGGTAATTCATTCTAGTGTTTAACTATTCTTTCAGTTATGGCATTTTTTTTTTTTTGTAATCTTTAATCTAAATTTCCTTTGCTGCAATTTTAAGCCCATTACTAGTTTTTTCTTTCCTAAGGATTTAAGAAAAAACAAATAATACTCTCCTCTTTATAAAAATCTCTTATGTACTTGATGATTGTTATCATGTCCCTACACAGTCTTCTCTTCTGCAAACTAAACAACTCCACTTTTTTTAAAAAAAGCTTTCCTTGTACCTATTGTTTTGTTTTGTTTTTTGGTTTTTTTTTTCCTAGTCCTTTTATCATTTCTGCTACTCGTCGCTGGACTTTCTCACATTTGTCCATATATTTCCTAATACATAATGCCCAGAACTGGACACCGTACTGTAGGTTAGGCCTTAGCAGGGCTTAGCAGAGTAGAAGAATTACTTTTTGTGTTTTGCTTACAACACCTTTGCTCATAACACCCAAGAATAACAACAGATGATTTGGCTTCATCTTCTCTGCATGCTGTTTCTGTGTTTGAATCTTACACGTGTTTTTATTTGCGGTTACAGTGTGACCTGTTCCAATGACTTATACTTCCCTGCATTTATTTCCTCCCATTCTGCAAGTTTCCCCATCTTCACAGCTTCTGACAAAGTGGGATTTTCTCCCACGACAGCTCATGTAATAAATATATTTGTTAGTCTCTAAGTGCCACAGGACTCCTTTTTTTTTGTTTGTTTATTTTTCAGCAATATTTTGCTGGTGGCTCATATTTAGTTTGTGAATATAATCTCCAGATGCTTTTCTACAACAGTCCTTCCTAGGCAGTCATTTCCTGTTTTGTATTTGTGTGACCTTATGTAGTTGCTGATTATGTCCTACATGTAGGACTTCTCATTTTTCCATATTATATTTCATGCTATTTGTTTCAGGCCATTTCTCTAGTTTATTAAGATCAATTTTAGTTCTAATCCTCTTTTCCAATGTACTTGTTACTCATCTTAACTCTGTATTATTTGTGAATTTTAGAAGTGTACTTTCTATGCCACTATCTAAATAATCTATGAAGCTATTGAATAGAATTAGACAGAGGAAAAACCCCAGTTAATATTTCCTTCAACTTTATTGTGAGGCATCAACAACTACTCTCTGAGAATGCTTTTCCAACTAGTTTTGCAATCTAGCTTATAGGAAGTTCATCTAGGCTATAGATAGCTTGTTAGCTTATGAAGGACATATGAAAACAGAATCCAAAATGTTAAAATGTGAATTACTGTCTTGGAATATAGTAAGTGTTACAAATGAATCAGCAGACTGAGAAAAAGAAATCAGATTTTTGTTTCATTATTTAGAGAGGCTTTTTTTGTTTTTTGTTTTTGGTTTGTTTGTTGTTGTTGTTGTTGTTTTGTTTCTTGTTTTTTGTTTTTTTTGTTAGAAATACTTGCCTCTCAACTTTCAATTTATTTCATGTTTACTTTAAATAGTACTCAGGACCCAAATCTAAGCAGTCCAGCGCATTTTGGTGATGGCCATAGGGGACTTAATATAGTTCCCAAAACTGATTTTGCTAGATTGAGTAAATTACTCGTGACTTCAGGTTTTGATTGATTGATCGATTGATTGATTGATCGATCGATTGATTGATTGATTCATTGATTGAGTAAATTACTCGTGACTTCAGGTTTTGATTGATTGATCGATCGATCGATCGATCGATTGATTGATTGTCTGTCACTGCTTGCAGAATACTTGAAAACAAATTGGAAAACCACTATTTTGAAAAAGACAGGAGAAAAATGTGCCCTGTGAGTAATTCTGCTTTCAAACAGATAACTGTGCAGTCCTGAGTATTTTGTTAAATCATCTGTTACTCTGGTATACACATGGAGAATCTAAAATCGAGACCAAACCCTAGGAATATTATCCCAGTTTTGTGATATTTAGACGTTGTAGATGCATGAAACAATAAGGACACTTTTAGAGAAACGTGTGTGTGTGTGTGTGTGTGTGTGTGTGTCCTTTGCTTTGTGCTTCCGTCTCTCTCCTTTTGCGAATGAAAATATCACACACTTACTTTGCACAAAGTTAACACATTTTTGTATGCTCATAAAATCTTTTGAATATTAAATAAAAGAGTTCCTACTGCCTGAGCACCCTTCCTCAAAGAAATAAAGAACCTGCAGCCATGTTTCTCTAATTTTTATCAATGACTTTGTAAAGTTACTTGAAGTAAAACAAATAAATAAATAATCACTATACAGTGTCTGATATGTTAAAGGAGGAAGCCCTGTGCATGAACAAAGTGAAATTTCTGTGTGAGTAATTTACTGTAAATATTTTTCTAGACAATTGTAACAGACAACTTCATTAAAATTCAATTTCTTTTCCACTTAGTGGTTGTACCTTTTTAGATTAATATTCCAAGAATGTTGGCTGAATAGTCCTCATTGATATGCTTGGGCACTCTGACCTTGGGATGTTAATCTGAAAACAAACATTTATCTCTACCTTGTCACCATTTTATCTTGTGTCTTATGATCAAATCCCTTAGATAGTTGAATATCCATCACATTGCTGCCATTGGCTTGCCTTGATTTATTGATGCCATCTAGAAGCCATAGTTACTATGAACTGTTTAATGCTTAATAAAATAGAGCAAGAAATTTCATAGCAGTCTGATGCTCTCGTAACTACAACTGTTCAGTATTTCTGGTGTCATTTATCATACTCTGAAATAATACTCATATTCATTGTTGACACTTTGCACTTAGATGTCACATTGTTGCTATAAAGTATACTAATTATGAAAAATCAAGCAATTAAACAAAATCGCAAACCTATAATTTTACTGCATTTATTTTTATGGTTTGTTAGTCAGTACTACAAGGGGAACATATTTATGTGTTTTCCCCCCACCCCAATTTTTGGTAGTTACTGACCCTTATCACAAACAACCATTTTTGGAGCACTAATCTACTATATTACAGGTAATTCTCACTTAGTGACCGGGTTCCGTTCCTGAAACCTGGTTGATAAACGAATTGGTCGCTAAACGAGGAGCAGCCCTTACCGGTATTTCAGGCATAATGTACTTTACTGGTAGTGGGTTTTTCAACCATCTGTAGATAGTTTTAATGTCACCTTTGCATCATTTATAACATTTTTAATATATATTTTAAATGTTTTGAGCTCTAATGTACTGAACTTAGTTTGCATAGTGTACTGTAAATACAGGTAATTGTTTTTAATATTCTGAATAGTACTGTAAAGAAAAGGCCTAAAATAAACTCCATTGTGATAACTTTGTTTTATTGGCATAACGCCTTACATACTGTATTACAGAACATAAAAATGCAATCAGCAAAAATTATAAAAATGATGTACCAAAGAAATATGAAAATAAACATTCAGATTACATTGACATTTTTACTCACCAAATCCTTCAAAGTGTGGTTCAGCAGCAAGGGGGTCATCAATGTCATCGTCAGAGAGATCAGCAGGGTTATCAGGAGCTGTAGAAGGCCCTGGTAAGGGAGATGATGGCAAGGAAATGGAAGGACTTGCAAGGGTAGGGGTAGGGGTTGTGGATGGAACTTTAGAGAAGTATCTCGTTAGTGTGATCTGCGTTGTAATTTTCTTTTTTTCTTCATAAATTTCACGATAGCATTGTAAAATTTCATTCATTTGTCGTTCCACTTTCATGAACCATTCAACATTCGGGTCCATACTCTCTAGTTCTAATATCACTGCATTCACTTTGGAGAAGACATCAGCTAACCCCTTTACAGTGAACTTCTTTTGTACTTCTTCCACTCTTTCCTCTTCTGCTTCTTCCTCCTCTTTCAAGTGCTGCTGCGCTTCCACTCTATTAAATCTTCGTTAGTTAGCTCCCCCTCGACGTATTCCACTAATTCTTCAATATCTTCCTCTTCAACATCTAAATTAAGCACATTAGCAAGTTCCACAATTTTTTTATTTATGACATCAATATGTTCGTCTTTCTCAAACCCTTCGAAATTATTTACAAAACGTTTCAGGCATTTTTCCCATATGCCTTGCATGCACTTTTCTGTCACTCCCGCCCAAGCTGATTCAATGTTCTTTATGCAGTGTAAAATATTATATGATTTCCAAAAATCGCGCAGGGTTACTTCACCATTTTCTGTTGCTGCTACTGCTTTGGAAAATATGGTGCACAAATATAGCACTTTAAATGTAGAGATAGCCCCCCGGTCCATCGGTTGTAACACAGCAGTTGTGTTTTTAGGCAGATACACGACCTTTACATCAGGGTGTAGATCAAGATGCTGGGGGTGGCCTGGGGCATTATCAAGTAGGAGGATAATTTTAAAGGGAACACCGTTTTCCAGACAGTAATGCTTGACCGAGGGTATGAAGTAGTTCATGAACCAGTCCTCAAATAAATATTGTGTCATCCATGCTTTGTTATTTGAACGATAGTAAACGGGCAGCGTGTGCTTACTAACCTGCTTCAGTGCACGTGGGTTTGCAGAATGATAGATGAGAAAAGGTTTTAACTGAAATCCAGCGACATTTCCTCCCAACAACAACGTGACCCTGTCCTTAAAAGCCTTGAAACCAGGCATTGCTTTAGCCTCTTTTTGTATGTAGGATCTTTCGGATATTTTTTCCAAAATAGTCCGGCTTCGTCTGCATTAAAGATCTGTTCCAGACGATACCCGCCTTTCTTGATCATTTCGTCAAATTCATCCACAAATATTTCTGATGCTTCTATGTCCATGCTTGCCGCCTCACCACTGATACTTCGGTTACGAAGGCTGAATCTCCGACAAAAACATTGAAACCATCCATGACCTGCCGTAAATGTTTCCGTTGACTCTTCATTTTCACGCTCTTTCAATGTTTCAAAGATACTGCATGCCTTTGCTTGAATTATTAAAAGGCTCATTGGCATTCTTTTTTGTATCTGGTTATCAAACCATATCACCAGTAATTTTTCCATTTCGTGAATGAGGCCTTTCTGCTGCCTAGTTATTATGGCTTTATATCCTTTTGATGATTTCACTGCTTCTTTCATTCGATCTTTATCCTTCAAGATTGTTGATACAGTTGAATGCGCCAGCTCCAAGTCACATGCTATCGCTTTAACTTTCTTACAGCTTCATATTCGTTTATTATCTTCATTTTTGTCTCAAGATCAATAGCCTTCCTTTGTTTCTTGGCACTTTCTCCAGGTGAAGTCATGCTCTTCCTTTTCACCGATATCTTGTACTTTGGGGTGCACAATAAAGTAAAAATACATTGACGAAAAACGCTAGTTCTGACTGTGGGAACGAGATGAATGTGAGAGAGTTGATGCGAGTTCTCGTACATCGCCATAATACCAACTCGTCAGAGAGCTGGTCATAACTCCAAGGGGTCACTAAACGAGTAGGTCACTAAGTGAGGACTAGCTGTACAAAGATTGCATGCTTGTGGTAAAATGCAATACCTAAACTTGTGCAGGAAGAATAGTCTAAACATTCAAGGTCCATTCAACATTAAACTATGTATTCCTGTCCCATTGCTATGCCTCATGGGAGTTGTAGTTGGGTCCCTCATGTCTGCCTTGTCACTGACCCCATTATGTCTCCCATGATGCATCATCAAAATAGGTGCAGCTTAACGTCATACTGACCCAAATTAGATTTTTTAATTTGGTTTGACTGCATGTTTTAATTTGGTTCAACTGGACTCAAAACTAAACTTTCATTTTGATTTTTCTGTCAGAAAATAAAACAATTTGTTGGCAAAACTGACATATTCTTATGGGAATTTCGGGTTTATGGAAATCATATTTTCCACTTAAAAAACATTTCACCCCAAATTTCCTAATTATCCACACCTTTTAAGCTACTGATTCTATTCTTAGTCCTATATACTCTAATTTTGTCTGCCCTTCTAGATGCATGGACAAGGGCTCTGCAGAAATAATAGTGTGTGATCATCATGTTAAAGACAATGAACTATAATACATGCACACAAAAGTTGTGTAGAAAATAACAACCTTGTCAATTTACTCCTGAGGTTAAAAGGTATGTCTCAATTTTATTATTGCCGCTGTAATATCTCGCATAATAAAATACAAAGTTTAAAATAGAAGGTTTAGAATTCGTAATGCCAGTTAAAGATCCATTTAATTGGAGTAAAGGAAAATCATACATGTGAATTTTCTTGTTTTGTCATATGTTTACTTTTCTGTAGAGTTAGCCTGACATATGTTAATGCCTGCTCTACACTGTGTTCTATCCTTCCCAGAGGACAAAAATATTTCTAAGAATTATTGTTATTGAAGTCTCTTTTGTTAAGATAATGGGAAAAATGTAGGAAAGGAAAGCCTCTTGAAGAAGACTTGTTCTGAAACTACCAAGAATGAATTATAGAAGGAAATCCATAACCCTGGGAAATAAATGGAAGTACCTTGTGCCACTATGTACATTGTTCGTAGTCATAATTTTATATGGACAAATGTTCTCCCCCCAGCACTTCAATGTGGTATAAATGAGGGCAAGGGGCCAAAAGGAACAAATTTATGTTAACTTTTCAGATCTTTATTCAGAATGTATGAATCAAATTATTACACAACAGAAGAAGATGCTGCAACTTATGAAGCACATTATCCCTCTACTCCCACAATGATAAACTCCAACCAATTATACTTTCCCCATAGCTAGGCATCAGCCACTGTATTAAATATGATTTTCAGCCAAATGTGAAAGATACGCTGTGCCAGAAGATTAACTGTTATTTTGCCTACTTCTTTGCCTTTATAAATTTAGGCTGCGGGGGGGGGCATTGGGGGTGGCCACAAATTCTACATTTATGGCAAAATATTACAAATGTGGATGTTTTTCAAGGGAAAGACACCCATGCTAAACATAGAATAAATTTTCACACTTTTTATTATTACTGCAAATTGCTATACTATTTTTATGGAAGCTGTAACTGTGATGCATACCATCTCAGGTACTTTTATAATGAAGCATACTGAAATGGAATGTAGAAGCATAGACATATTCTAAAATTGCTGATGCATAATTGTACAGGCTTTTTTCTCCTCACTTTTGCAACTCTCGCTGGTTAATTCTTAGTTGTATTATGGATATACAAATCTTTCTACTATGACTGATTGCTACAAACCTTACAAGATACCAGTATTCAGATATGTGTAGTTGTTTAACAGTAACAAAAATGCCACATCAACTTCCCAGTTCCTTCAGTTGAGGTCATCTGGGCATGTGGTTTAGGACCAGCTATAATCTATGATATAGGTAATAACCCTTCCTATCTTTGTTCTCTTCATCCTTTTTAGGGACAAGATTAATGAGCTGTTCAGTTGGCTGAAACAAGATTATGGTCACACCTGACTTTGCCATCAACCATATTGGTATTCCCCCTCCCCCCCAAAAAAAATACCACAAGTTTGGGGAGGTCAGTGAACTCTCATTATGGAATTGTATTATCCAGACAAATTTGGGCTTTCACATATTCTGCCAAGATGCGAATTCTGAAGTATAGAAATATTACCCTTGACTATACTTGTGTCTTTATCATCCAGATGGTGAGTATCTTTTGTACAAGAGAAATATTTTCAATTTGAAAAAAATAAATGAGATTAAAAATTACTTTCAAGCCTGCTCCCAACCATCTGCTGGCAATGGCAAAACCTGGATTGGGCCCTTGGGGCCAGACTGGCGACATTGAGCTGGATTAGGCCCTGGATAAAGGAGGGAGTGGGGCCCTACCTAGGGCCCAAGTACGTCTACTAGTGTAAACATACCCCAAGTCAACTTCACATGGTTGACTTTAAGTTAACTTAAAGTTGATCTTTCAAAGTCAACTTAAAATAGCTCCACAGTGTAGACATAGCCTATGAGTGTTAGCAAAGACAAATAAAAAGAACTGCACTTAGGAAAAAAAATCAAATGCGCAATTACAAAAAGTGGAGTAACTGACTTATCAGTAGTACTGAAGAAAATGTTCTTATGATTATAATGCATCCCATTTTGAATATGAATGAACAATGTGATGCAGTTATGAAAAAAGCTGATATCATCATGGGTTTATTATAAGTTGTATCATAACTAAGTCATGGAATTGTTTCTCACTAATCACATTGGTAAGATGTTAGCTAGATAATTTTGACATGACAGTTCAAGAAAAATGTGGACAAATGGAAGAGGGTCCAGAGAAGAACACCAAAAATGTCAAAGTATTTAGAAAATTTGACATAGTTGAAAGTTTAAAAAGCAACAACCACAACAATTAAAACTTCTTAAAAGAAATAAGAATTTTTGATTTAATAGAAAAGTTCATAAGAAAATTTCCATTTTTATCTTTTTTTAAAAAAAATTATAAATGGGGAAAGGAAAATCAGATTTCCTCTCATAAACAGATTGCTGTTGTGAGCTTTCTACTACTGCATTATTAGGGTGGGGGAATCACTCTAAGGGTCTGTTCACACAGCATTCTTATTTCGAAACAACAGAGGTTGTTTTGAAATAAGAAACACCATGGCCACATGACGTCTGGCCATTTCGAAACAAGGAAACCCCTTGTTTCAAAATGGGAGCCATTCTTTTGAAATGGCTTAAACCCCATTTCCTATCGAAATAAGGTTGTTTCGAAACCGGTGGTTTCGAAACAACCCTATGCGGACATGTTGTTTTGGAGCAAGGTGTTCCTGGCCAGGGTGCTGAGGGGTGTCCCCTGGCTGGCAGAGGGGGACTACAGGCACCCGCGGGGTGAAGCGCGGCCCGGCGCCTCACCCTATCAGCTTAAAGCCCAGGCTGCCCCTAAACCCCACCGGAGGGTCGGGGGAGCCCGGCTGGAGCCCGCCGCCAGGGCTGCCCCCAAACCCCACCATGGGGTCAGGAGCGCCCAGCTGGAGCCCACCACCAGGGCGGCTCCTGCAACGGTGGGCTGAGCCGGGCACCCCCGACCACATGGTGGGGATTGGGGGCAGCCCCAGAGGCGGGCTCCAGCCGGGCGACCCCAACCCTGCAGTGGGGTTTAGGGGCAGCCTGGGCTTTAATCCGGTGGGGTGAGGCGCCGGGCTGCGCTTCACCCCGCGGGTGCCTGCAGTCCCCTCCCCAAGTGAAATAGTGCGTTCACACTGTGGAAATGCTATTTCACTCCCTTATTTCGAAAACACTTTTTTATGTGTTTCAAAATAACCCTTTATTTCGAAACAGCTGGTTTCAAAATGTCTTGTTTCGAAACAAGCCCTCTGTGTGTGAACATCGCCTAAATTTTTTTTGAAAAAAAAAATGAAGCTGTCTGGTCACACATGAAACTATTGCATATTTTTGCAATTCAGTATAGTGCTCAATGTATATTGTTTACATATTTATTTATTTATTCTCCATAAAATTTGATGACCTCTATTGGTTCAGGGTTATCTTTTTTTTTTGGTCTGGGTTTTCAAATGATGAGTACTGAGTTTTGTGACTTAAAAAGGGTATGTCCACACAGGCTTCTTATTTCTAAATAAGAGAGATTGTTTCAAAATAAGAAGCGGCATGTGCACACAATGCACCATTATTTTGAAACTGTTAAACCTCACATCTAATCAAAATAGCCGTTGTTTCAAAATGGTTGTTTCAAAACAACGGCGTTCAGACACATTGTTTTGAAACAACACCGTTGTTTTGAAACAACTGTTTTGAAACAACATGTCCAAGTGGCCTTGTTTTGAAATAACCATTTCAAAATAAGGGCTATTTTGAAAGCAGGCTTTCCCTTAATTCGAATGAACTAACTGTTAATTCGCATTAAGTTATAACGAAATAAGGACTTTATTTCAAAATAACTCATTTTGAAATGGGTTATTTCGAAATAATGATGTATGTGTGGACATAGCCATATTTTGTTTCCTTGTGTCTATACTTTCTATAACAACAGTAAAGGTTATTTTTTTTACAAAAAATATATTTTCTATAATTGTTTAAAGATTTTGATTGAAAAAATGTCCATTCCCCCTCAAAACAACAAGGAGTTAGTCTTTAAAAGCACCACTCTTTGTTTGTTTGTTTGCTTGTTTGTATGTTTGTTTGTTTGGACTAGGCTAACACCACTATTCCTTTAGAACATTTCCTCTCACTTTTTCACCTTTCTCATGTTTCCCCTCCAGTCAGAGAGCAGGGAATAAATAAGGCTGTATCCACACATACATCATTATTTCAAAATAACTCATTTTGAAATGAGTTGTTTCAAAATAAAGTCCTTATTTTGAAATAAGTTAATTCAAATTAAGAAAATGTTAATTTGAATAAGGGAAGCCTGCTTTCAAAACAGCTGTTATTTTGAAATGGTTATTTCAAAATAAGGCCATTTGGACATGTTGTTTCAAAACAGTTGTTTCAAAACAATGGTGTTGTTTCGAACCAACATGTCCAAATGAACAGCGTTATTTAAAAAAAAATTGTTTCAAAATAACAGCTGTTTCAAAATGAATGGGGTTTAAGCTGTTTCAAAATGACAGTTCTTATTTTGAAATGATGAAGCCTGTCATTTTGAAATAAGAAAATATCATGTGGACATTCAGTTTTTTATTTCAAAACAACCAGTGTTGTTTTGAAATAAAAGACTCGTGTGGGCATACCCTAAGAGAAAAGAGGAATGCAATATTTTTTCACTTATTATCACCTCTCTCTTTCATTGGAGGAAAAATGCAAGTGAGAAAATTTCTCTCTGAAACAAAATGACTTTTAAAATAAAGTAAGAAAAAAACAAAACTGAAAAAAATATTCTGAATGAAATAAATATTTTTAGTTTCTCTTGAATTTTTGCTTACAGCATAAAGCTGGTCAAAAATAGTATGTGCACTCTTTAATATCCAGCTGTGTTAACAATATATAATAAATGGCAAGTCATACTTGCAGTCAAATAAGCTGTTCTTTCCTTTATGAGCAACAGTGTAAGTGTGAGTTGCTATGGCTTTGCATGATATCTGTACTCTTCCTGAGGAACAAAAGTTTGAATTTGTGTGTGTTTTAAGAACAAACACAAAATGGTAGTTATAAAAGTAATATTAAAGGATAGGGGGTCGTGAGCCTGAAGATTTTACTTACTTTCTATAACACTACAGACAGTGATATGAAGGCAAATCATTAAGTGGATAGATTTTGTTTCACCATTAACCTTTGATATGCTATGGACTATTTTCCTCAGAATAGTACTTCTTACTGTCAGATTTAATCCACTCTTTGCTGGGTTTGTTCATACTGTTAATGGTTGAGGGAACATTTTGAGTATGTAGGTGATGAGTGATAAAACAAACTCAAATGCATTCTGTTTTCAGAAAAGCACTGAGATGGAACTCACAAACTTTTATAGTTGGAACTCTACTGTGAGATCAGTGAACCCGAAACCTGGCTTCCCTCTGTTGTATAAATTTAGATGGAATAAACGGGCAAAAGGTGTTAACATTGCTCAGTTATTGTTCAACATTAACTGTATTAAAAAAGGCCCAAGATTTGGTACACAGAGTTAGCCTGGTTAGTACCAAGACAAATACACCATTAAATATTCATTTAACTTTTATTGAGGATAAGGAAAGGAAGGGAAAACAGTTAAAGTATCATAGAATCATAGAATCATAGGGTTGGAAGGGACCTCATAGGTCATCTAGTCCAACCCCCTGCCAGAGGCAGGACCACTCCCACTAAACCATCCCAGTCATGGTTTTGTCCATCCGGGCCTTAAACACCTCCAAAGATGGAGATTCCACCACCTCCCTCGGCAGCTCACTCCAAGGCTTGACCGCTCTCCTAGTGGAAAAGTTTTTTCTAATATCCAGCCTCGACCTCCCTAACCGCAACTTTAGACCATTGTTCCTCATTCTCTCCTCTGTTATTACCGAGAACAGTTGAGCTCCATCTTCCTTAGAGCATCCCTTCAAGTAGTTGTCAATCAATCAATCAAATCATAGGGCTGAATGGGACCTCATGAGATCATCGAGTCCAACCCCCTGGGAATTGAACCCAGGACCTTCTGTATGTTAAGCAGAGGTGCTGAAGGTTGCTATCAAATCCCCCCTCAATCTTCTCTTCTGCAGAGTAAATAAGCCTAATACTTTAAGTCTTTCCTCATAGGACTTGTGCTCCAGCCCTTTAATTAATTTGGTTGCCCTCCTCTGAACTCTCTTTAGCATGTCCCTGTCCTTTTTGTACTGGGGAGCCCAAAACTGAACTCAGTATTCTAGATTTGGCCTTACCAGTGCAGAATAGAGGGGAATGATCACATCCCTTGATCTGCTGGTAATACTTCTTTTGATGCAGCCCAGTATGCCATTGGCCTTTTTGGCCACAAGAACACACTGCTGACTCATATCTAGCTTCCCATCCACCATGACCCCCAGATCCTTTTCTACACTGCTGCTACTTAGCTGAATGTTTCCCAGCCTGTAGTGGTGCATGGGTTTTTTTCGTCCCACGTGCAGGATTTTACACTTGTCCTTATTGAACCTCATAAGATTTCTATTGGTCCACTGTTCCAGTTTCTCTAGGTCTCCCTGAATCCTGTCCTTGCCCTCCAATGTGTCTATTGATCCCCCCAGCTTGCTGTCATCTGCAAACTTACTGAGAGTGCAGTCTATTCCATCATCGTGATCTTTGACGAAAATGTTGAACAGAACCGGCCCCAGAACCGACCCCTGGGGCACACCACTCATGACTGGTTGCCAGCTAGACATGGAACCATTGATTCCTACACACTGAAACCGTTGATCTAGCCAGTTTTCTATCCACCTTATAGTCCATATATCCAACCCCTACTTCCTTAATTTGCCAATGAGAATGCTGTGGGAAACTGTATCAAAAGCCTTGCTAAAATCAAGGTATATCACATCAATGGTTCTTCCTGCATCCTGAAAACCAGTCATCTGATCATAGAACATAGAAGGAGATGAGATTGGTCAGGCATGATTTACCGTTGGTAAATCATCGCTGACGGTTCCTGATCACTTGATTTTCCTCTAAGTATTTGAGGATGGATTCTTTGAGAATCTGCTCCATATTTTTTCCAGGGATTGAGGTGAGGCTGACGGGTCTGTAATTCCCCAGATCCTCCTTTTTCCCTTTCTTGAAAATAGGCACTACATTTGCTTTTTTCCAGTCCTCCGGCAGCTCCCCTGTTCTCCATGAGTTTTGAAAGATAATGGCCAGCGGTGCTGCTATCTCTTCAGCCAATTCCCCTAGCACCCTTGGATGCAGTTCATCTGGCCCGATGGACTTGTGCACATCCAGCTTCTTTAAGCAGTCCCTGACCTGACCTTCTGTTACCAAGGTCCTGTCTTCTTCTCTCCCATCTGCCACACCCATGGTAGTGGGCCGGGAGCTGACCCTGCCTTTGAAAACTGAAGAAAAAAATGCATTGAGCACTTCAGCTTTTCCCTCATCCTCTGTCACAAGGATGCCTGACCTATTCAGCAAGGGGCCTACACCATCCCTGATCCTTTTCTTGTTATTAACATACTTGTAGAACCCCTTCTTGTTATCCTTTACATCCCTTGCTAGCCACAACTCCATTTGTCCTTTGGCCTTTCTGATTTTATCCCTGCAGTCCCTAGCAATATCTTTATATGTCTGCTTGGTCATCTGACCAAGCTGCCTCTTCCTGTAAGCTTCCTTTTTATGTTTAAGATCAGAGCAGAGTTCTCTGCTAAGCCGTTCTGGCTGCCTCCCATGTTAGTTCTTTCTCCTAATTGGAATGGCAACTTCCTGTGCCCTTAGCAGGGTTTCTTTAAAATATAACCAACTCTCTTGGACTCCTTTCCCCTTCAGATTTGCTTCCCAAGGGATCCTGCCCATCAGTTCCCTGAGGGAGCCAAAAGCTGCTTTTTTGAAGTTCAGGGTTTTTGTTTTGCTTCTTTCCTTGCTTCCTTTAAACAGGATCCTGAACTCAACCATGTCATGGTCACAACTGCCTAGTTTGCCATTTACCTCTACGTCCCAGATCAATTCTTCCCTGTTTGTGAGCAGTAGGCCGAGTGGCACAAGGTCCCTAGTTGGTTCCTCTAGCATTTGTACTAGAAAGTTGTCCCCAACACTCTCTAAAAATTTCCGGGATTGCCCATGCACTGCTGTATTGGCCTCCCAACAGATGTCAGGGTAATTGAAGTCCCCCATCAGCACCAGGCCTGTGATCTAGAAGCTTCCCCTAGTTTTCCATAGAACACCTCATCCACCTCCTGCTTCTAGTCTGGTGGTCTATAGCAGACACCCACCACAACATCCCCCTTATTGCTTTCCCCTCTCAATGTAATCCACAGACTTTCTACTGGCATGCTTCCACTTCCATAATGGAGTTCTGAGCAGCCATAGAGATCTTTTACATATAACACTACTCCTCCCCCTCTTCTTCCCTCCCTGTCTTTCCTGAACAGTTTATACCCATCCATGGTAGAGCTCCAGTCGTGCAGACTATCCCACCACGTCTCCGTTATTCCTATCATATCATACTTCCTTGTCTGTGCTAGTATTACCAGTTTTTCTTGCTTATTTCCCAGGCTCCTCGCATTAGTGTATAGGCAACTAAGATACCTGGCCGAATGCCCTACTTTGTCATGTTGATTTCCAATTCTATTACATAAACCTCCTTGCATTTTTTCTTGGAGTTCTCCTCCCCCACTCTCCTCACATATTGGGGCTTCAGTAGAGCACTTCAGACATTTATTTAATTGCCCCTCCTATGTTCCAACTACCTTCTCTTTTATTGCTGGTGCTACAGTCCCAGCCCCCCCCCCCCAAGTTCCATCCCTTCCCCCAGATCACCCACATTGTCACTTAGCTGTGGGCTTTGGTCTCATTCCCCCATTGAATCTAGTTTAAAGCCCTCCTCACTAGGTCAGCCAGTCGGTGCCCAGATATGCTCTTCCCCTTCCTGGACAGGTGAAGGCCATCTCTGCCTATCAAACCTCTATCCTGAAACAGGACTCCATGGTCAAGAAAGCCAAATCCCTCCTGACCACACCATCTTCTCAGCCAGGCATTCACCTCTAGGATGCATCTGTCTCTCCTCAGGCCTCTAGCCTTGACTGGAAGGATCATGGAGAACACCACCTGTGCTCCAAACTCCTTCACCCTCTCTCCCAGAGCCCTGAAGTCGCCTTTGATCTGCTGAGGATCACTTCTCGCAGTATCATTGGTACCCACATGGATAAGAAGCATGGGGTAGTAGTCTGAGGGGTGGATGATTTTAGACAATCCCTCCATTATATCTCAGATATGGGCACCTGGCAGGCAGCATACCTCTCTAGTGGCCTTGTCAGGGGAGCAGATGGGTGTCTCCGTTCCTCTCAGGAGTGAGTCCCCAATCACCACAACCCTATGTTTGCTCTTAGGTGAGGTGGCTGTGATCTGACCAGCCTTTGGGGTGGATGGCATCTCCTCTACCTCCTTCCGTGTGTCCAGCAACGCATAACAGTTCCTCACCACAAGGGATGGTGGGATGTGAGCTGGCATGGAGCACTGTCTACTGCCAGAGGTGACCAGCTGCCAGTGTCCTTCCTCTTCCATAGGCATCCCATCCGTTTCCATAGCTGTGGCAGTAACCTTTGGCACTGGGATAGGGCCCTCCTCCTTGCAGGTCTCATTGTGGACACTGTCAAGGAACTTTTCCAGGCCATAGATACCCCTGAGTTGTGACACCTCCTCCTGTAACTCTCCTACCTCTTTCCGGAGAGATGCCACCAGAAGGCACCTATCACATGGGCTCATGTCCCTAGCCTGATCATCAGTGGCAGGAAAATGAAGGCCACACTCCCTGAAATTCCACACCAAGGTCTGGGTGGAGATATCCATGGACAGACAGTCTATTTGGCTACAAACAGAGGCAAAGGAAACAGCAGGGGCGCTGGCACCAGCAGTACAGCTCCTCTTCACCATCGTGGCTTCACGAAACTCCTTCTCAAACTCCTTCCCTCGCAAACTCCCCTATTTGCAGTCCCCTGTTCGCAAGCTTCCTCTGGTCGCTCAAACAGTGGCTTTTAAAGGCCTTCTCTGCCTAGGTCAGCCCTGCCCCCTTGTTAGTCACACAGCGGCAGGCCAATCACAAGGCTGCTAGAAGCTGCTAGAAGCTGGTGATTAAAGGTGATCAGGGAACAATGGTGCAAACAGCCCCCACCCAATCACACAAGCACAGTCCCCAACTAACAGCAATCACCTGTAGGGAAAAAGACACAAGCAAATCACCTGTATGGAAAAAGACACAAACACACAGGCAGCAAACCAACTGTAGGGAAAAAGACACAATCCAATCACTTAACTTGGACGCACCTGGCACCATCTCCTTCCCTCGCAGACTCCCCTGCCTGCAGTCCTGCCAGAGGAAGGCGAAGGGGAAGGAGCCCTGCTTGACCAGCTCCTGAACCTGCTCCTGCTCCCCCACTACCACCACCACCACCTTTGTTGCTGTTCCTGCTTCCTCCTCCCTTGTTCCTGCTCCTGCTGCTGCTGCTTCTGCTGTGGCTGGCTGGCCTCTCTCCCT
This sequence comes from Podocnemis expansa, assembly GCA_007922195.1. Classification (NCBI taxonomy): domain Eukaryota; kingdom Metazoa; phylum Chordata; order Testudines; family Podocnemididae; genus Podocnemis; species Podocnemis expansa. The sequence goes on along the minus strand of VOCP01056131.1, from coordinate 12,600 downwards.
CCCATTCCCCTGCTCTGTGGGGAGGGGGGGGAGAGCCAGAGGAGAAGAAGAAGAAGAAGATCTTCCAACACCACCTGGAGAAGACCAGCTCTCCTGCCAGCCAGCCGGCTAGTCCCTGCTGCTGCTGCTACAGCTGAAGCCTGCTGCCTCTCCAAGGAGAAGAGACTACCACCACCACTGAGGGGAGGCCTCCAAAAACTAAGACTCTGCTGTTTGCAGCTGGGGGTGAGCTTCCAAGAGCTTCTAGACTTAGTTACCACCATTACCACCCCCAGCTACTGCTTCCTTGGCCTCCCCTCTCACCACCAAGAAGGCAGCAGGCTCCCACCAATTCAACACCTTTGGACTTTTTTTCTCAGCAGCAAGGACTATAGAACCACCTCTCCCCCAGCAGTAGCAGTCTCCCCTTCCTATAGTTCAGTCCCCCCCCCTTTTTTTTCTTTTTCCCCCCCTCACCCCCAGTGGCTGGAGGGCCTCCCACCCCTTTCCTTGCCCTCCAGCTGGCTCAGTGCTTCCTACCCCTCCCTACTCCTCACAGACCCCTCCCTGAAGCCCAGAGTTTGGTTTCTTTCCCTGCCCCACCCCATCCTTGAGAGTTTGTTCTTTTTTTGATTCCCTTGCCCCACCCTTCAGCCCCTATTGTTTTTTCTGCCCCACCCTTCATGTCCCTCAGCCCCAACCCTACACTGCCCACCCCCAGCCAGAGCTGGCCAGGTTTATAGAGCGTTAATTTCCTTTTTTTTGTTCCCCTCCCCCCGTGCACTGCACACCCTTAATACATTTGTGCTTCCTACCCCACCCAGTGCAGCCGGAGGAGCCGGCTCTGACTGACCCAGACAAGCCCCTTGTCCTTCCCTCCCTGGCACCCTCCTCCCTTGCCTGCAGCCTAGCAGGGAGGAGTGGTTGCCACCCCATAACTCCCATAAAATCCACCCCTCCCCCACCCTTTTCCCATTACCTGGTCCCCCCACCCACCCATTTTGCTCCTTACCCCAGTCTACCCCCCCCCCAGGTATCCCCTCCTGTTCTTGCCACTCCGAGAACATGGAGACCTCCCCTGCTCCCTCTGAACCTCTCCCAGAGCCTGCTCCCCCCTCTCTCCCTGCGGCTGTCCCCTTGACCACTGCTGCCACTCCTTCCACCTCTGGTGCCGCCACTAGGGCACCTGAGGCAGCGGGCATGGGAGGGGCCTCCGCTACTGCCGCCCCGACCCCCTCAGCCAGGAAAAAAAGCAAGGGGAAAAAGGCGAGCAAGGGCCCCGCTGCTCCTGCAGCCCCACCACCGGCTGCGGCCCCTTCTTCCCCTGCCATTCCCTCCACCAGTTCTGGGGGTCTTTCTGCCCCCAGAACGTACGCCCAGGCGGCTGCCACCTCTCCACCCACCGCCACAACATCAGCCCGCACCGCCTCCTCGAATTCGACCTCGGGGGGCCGAGGCCCCTTCCCCTCTTTGACCAGGAGGCACGGGGTCCGTTGCCTCCTGGTGGCTGCCTCGCCCCACGTCGAAACCTACGTGCGGGCGATGGCGAGGGTGGTGGGGCCCTCGGCCATTGTGGCGGCCTCCAAGATGTTCGGGAAGATGGTATTCTTCCTGGCATCGGAGGCCGCCGCACAGGAGGCGGTGGTCAGGGGCTTGGCGGTGGGGGGCGCCCACGTGCCGGTGGAGCCCCTGGAGGACCTGGGCATACGGGTGGTCCTCACCTCCGTTCCTCCCTTCCTCCCCAATGCCGCCCTGCTTCCCCTCCTCTCCACCCTGGGGAAGCTGATATCCATCATTAGCCCTCTCCCACTGGGCTGTAAGGACCCCGCCCTCCATCACGTTCTGTCCTTCCGCCGGCAGGTGCAGATCCAACTGCCGCCGGCGGGGGCGCGTGACGGGGTGGCACTGGAGGGGTCCTTCATGGTGCCCCATCAAGGGGCCCATTATAAGATTTTTTATTCTTCGGGGGAGGCCCGGTGCTTCCTCTGTAGGGCCACGGGGCACGTCCGGAGGGACTGCCCCTTGGCCCAGCATGACGAGGGAGCAACTGGGCCCCCCGGAGCTGATACGGGCGCCGGCCACACCACCGCCGGCGACCCAGCCCACCCGGCCACTCAAGCTGCCTCTCCTCCATCGAGGGACACAGCTGCCGCTGCCTCTCGGGACGTGGGGTTGACAGCCCCACCATGCCCGGAGGAGCGGCCGGGCCCCGTCGCCTCTTCCACTGCACCATCTGGGACAGGGCCCAGAGAGGAGAGAGCAGCGGCCGTGGTGGAGGCCCCAGATATGGGAGAGGGCGCGCCCCAGGGGGAGGGTTGCCGTCCCCTTGATGTCCCTCCCCCGGTTCCTTCTCCCCACGAGCCTTCGCCCTTGCCGCCCGTTCCCGCCCCTGCTGGACGGCCCTCAGATACCATCTTAGAGGGCCAAGTTCTCCCCCAGAGGACGCGCAGCAAGAGAAAGAAGGCTCTGTCCCTCCCCAGCGTACCAGATGGGGAGGAGGCCCCCCGGAAGTCTTGGCGGGGGGCTGAGGGTGACCCCGTCACTGATGAGCCGCTTGCTGCGCCCTCTGGGGAGGTCCAGCAGGAGGCTCCGGCTGAGGAAATGGAAGCAGTAGAGGAGGGGAGCAGCACCGCCCCCTCCCAGGAGGCCCCTGTTGATCCCTCTCCTGGGGAGGCTGCAGATGGAGCCACTTCTGCCCCCCTGGAATCTCACGTAACATCTCCGGCTGAGGCAGAGGGGGGCTTAGGCTCCATCTACGCAGAGATCGAGGCCCTGGGTCTGACCTTGGCAGCCGCAAGGGAGGACGACCCTCTGCCAGCGGGCCTCGATCTGGGTGGCATTAACGTTTCGCCACCCCCTCCTTTATCCCAGATCCCACCTGAATCCCAACCTCTATCTGCTGTCCCCACTCCTATCCCGGGGACACCCCCGGGTTGCTTCACCTGCCCGGCTGCTCCGTCTAACTTAGCAGTGGCCGCCGAACCTCTTGAAGCTATGGCTGGCACCGAGCAGCCGGGTCCCGGGGTATTGTCCCTGGGGGGACAGCTGCCCTTACCCTCACTCGTCTATTCCCCCGTATCTGACGCTGAGGATGTGGGGGACCAACCCGCGCCCAGCGTCAGTGCGGAACCCGATCCTCACTCCCTTGTAGAAAATCCCGTGCCCGTTCAAGGGGAGCCGCACCCCGGGGGCTTGACCACCGGGGCCCCTGTTCCCACTATCGCTCCTCCCCCTCTTCCCATCACTTCTATTCCTGGCCCTAACCCCACCCCTCCCTTTGTCGTCCCTCCCTTTCCTGACCTGACCCCATCCCATTTTGTTACCACCCCCTTCACACCCGTCCCTGTTTTCTTTTTCGTTGTCCCCCGGACTTTTTTGAAGCCCTGCCTTGTGCCGCTTCCCCTCAGGCTGGGGGAAGGGTTTTAGAAGTGGGTGGGCTTGCGCCCACCCACTCCTCAGGTCACTTCAATAGGACGCACCTGGTACCAATTCCTTCCCTCACAAACTCCCCTGTTTGCAGTTCCCTGTTTGCAAACATATATGAAATGTAAAATAATAAGTGTGGCTTTCTTTTTTACAACATATCTTGTTCCCTTGTTATGTTAGTTGTAGAGAGATTCTAGGAGGAAGCCTCCCTCCACTGTCTTTTTTTACAATCTTTGATGGTATCAAATGTTCTTTTAACTAAAAAAGAAGTTATTTGAGATGAGCTGGAGGTATTGTTGTTGCTTCTGTCATTAAAAATCAATCCCACTGCATCTCGAGTAGTGGTTAGGATTCAGTTGATGCTGGTACTGGTGACAATGTCATCTGGGTCCCTTTCTCTCACCTAGTCTCTTCAGAACATCCCTCAGGGTTAAGATTATGAATGTCAATGACCCCAGAAGATGCTCAGTGTTGCAGTCATGATGTGAAGACTGCTTCAGTAGCCTACTTTTGATCTGTTATATTTTCTGCCTCTTTAAAGACTCAAAAAGTATGTGATGGATGATATAGCCCACCCCATCATTATTTTGTCCACTAATTAGAACTAAAATCCAACACACCAGTTTTGGTTCATTAATATGTGGCTGCATATCTGCTTTTACCGAGTATGATTTCAACATTGTTCGTAAATTACGTTATTGTGGTCTTTTTTGTTTGGACCAATTTCATCTCTCTCTCTCTGATTTTCTTGCACCTATCCATAACATATATTATTGAAAACAACTACATCTAGTTTTGATATTTGTTATAGATTATTATGACCTCTTATGAACGTATCATTGAATTTACAATAAGGCTAAATTTGTAGGCCCAGTTTTCAGAGAACATCTCAAGCTAGCCATGATGTTATGGCAGCGAGTTAACCATTTCTAATAAATCAAAGAACTATTGTAAATGGATATTGTAAGAGGAACATGCTAGAAACTTGCAGCTTCTTTCACATGCCACTAGCATTGTGTTAAGAAATGCCTTGAAATCAAACAAAACATTTTTCATTAACTGAGGAATCACTAATGTAAATAAGGATGAAAATGTGCATTTAAATGAGAGAAAAGAGATCACCCCTTAATTTTCTATACTTACTTTGCCTCTAAAGTCTTTGGAAATTAAGTCTGGTTTCAATTTCCTGTTACTGCTGCTGAATATTGCAGGTCATGAGACCAATCCCATACATTTTCTTCAGTCATGATTCACACTGATATTAGCACATACCTTATTCAGGGCAATGAAACTGACATCTTGTATAAAGACACAATGTCATTTCAAAATAAAGGCAAGAGAAAGATGTATTTCATTGTATCCCAGCATGGGAGAAATGGACTAGATGAGTTCTGGAGGCTACTTTCATCTTATATTTCTATAATTATGGGTCCTATTCCACTTTTCATAAATGGCTGCATTGCTGCAAGTAGCAAAAGACCAAAGGGAAACACTTTGTTACCAGACATGCTGCATTTTGTCATCATAGCAGCTGGTGGATGCATTGTATGAATTCAGAGCATCTATTCATCCGGATATAGCAAAGACTCCTTGCACAGTACCGTGTGCAGTATTGTTCTGTATAAAATCTGGTGTTTCACCCATGGACTTTGATTTGAGGAATGAAAGCCCTGGTCCTAGTGAAGTCAATGGCAAAAGAGATTACCTCCGTAGGTTATGATTAAGAATCTTAGTTCTGTGTCTCATTGGTTATGAGTTAATCATTTTGCCTTTCAGTTTACCCATCTATAATTATTTTAGCAAATACTGCTATTACAAAAATGTATATTCTATACAGCAAATCACTTGTTCCTTTAAGTAGATGGGCAAGCCACTGTCCAATAGTTGCCTATGTTTAAGCTAATCAGATTGCAGTATGATAGTTAATAGACTTGGATAGATTTTTTTCCCCAAAAATAATTATATTTAATTCAGTACAACTCCAATATGCAAATAAAAATGTAACCCCTCCCCAAATGTGTGGCTGAACCCTCCTCCCTGCTGCTTGCTACATTGACTGGCTTCTCTCTTCTGTTCACAAGGGTTGATCCCTGTATTCTTTTTTTTAAATAAAAACCAAGGAGTATTGTGGCACTTTTAATAATTTACTTTTTTTTTTAATTGCATGAGGTTTTTGGGAGAAAATCTCACTTTGTCATAAACTTTGAACATGGGGAACTTCAAAGTATCTGATGAAGTGGGATTTTTTCCAATGAAAGTTCATGCAATAAATATATATGTTTTTGTCTTTCAAAGTGACACAAGACTCCTTGGCTATGACTACACTAGGAGCTTAAGTCAACTAAAGTATGTCCCTGGGAACATTTGGACTTAAGAACTTGTTTAAGTCAACTTAATAACTCCTACCTCTAAAGTCGACTTTAAGGGTTAAGTCAAATTTATTACCTTGACTTACTGCAATGTGCCCATTAAAGTTGACTTAATAAAGTCGAATTAGTACAATAGAGCCTTTTAAGTCAACTTTATAAAGCTGACTTAAGCAAAGGGACCCATTTAAAGTCGACTTTATTAAGTCAATTTTAAATGTAGCCTTTTGTCTAAGTTGAATTTATAAAGTCAACTTAAATAAATGGGCCCTCACTCAGTCAACTTGATAAAGTTGACTTTAGGTCAACCTTTTTAAGTCAGCTTCTCTGAGCCCTGTGGTGTAGATATAGTCCTTGTTTGTTTTGCTGAACTAGACTAACAGGGCTACCCCTTTGGAACTTGCAATCATTTTATGACACTTGGTGACTCCACCAAAGGAAAACCCCAACTCTTCCACAGATGGCAAGGAACATAAAGGACTGTTCATAATGAAAACTAAAGTACATGAACACAAACACCAGCAAAAATGTCACACCTGAACCTAGCAGTATAGCAGACCATCTCATTCAGAAGCCTTCCTGTTGGCTTCAGCAGGAGTTTTGAGTCTATTCTGCCTCCAACCTAATTTCAAGCATTCCAGGAAATGGTGTCAGAGGGCTCTAGAAGCTATAATAATTATAGTCTTTTGGTTATGATCCCAGTCCAGCATTCTGGGAGCTGACAATTTCCAGGAAGAGGATATAAAAGGAAGAGACAAACATGGAGGAAGAAGGAAGAGAGATGAGGGGTCAAGGGGTGATTTACTTCCAATGTCATAATGCCACCACTACCCAGCAATGTGCTTTTTTAGAAGGCAGCTGCTGCAAGAAAGAATGACCAAAGAGATCATAGTTCCACTAAATAATGCCTGCTTTTTTTCAGCTTCATGATAACTTTTCTTAAAGAACTCCCACTTAAGTGCAAAGTGTTATAATCATGATTGTGGTGAGTACATAAAAATCAGGACATCAGTATATCTTTTTACTCATATTTCTTCTAGTCTGAACTTGACTAATACAGCTTACAAAATTGCCGTTTACAAAATGAATATTTTTGAATATAAGTTTATCACATTTTTAAAAGCAAAATACATAGCAAATGAAAAGAAATTTTGTATATAATATTATATAAACATGTTTAATCTTATTTAAATTTAAGTGAAGTGATTGTTTGGTGTTTGGAAAGACTATACCAAACACTTTTATCTCAGTAAAATAAACAAAGAAGGAAAAAAACAACCCTCTGCTTGTTGAAAATGTCATCACATTGGAACCATCATTATAAATCTGTATGGGTTTATTTACTTCTATATCCCCAAGATGTTGCTTCTCATTTCCAAGACAGTCCTGGAATATCACAGATAGCAGTAGCATACATTAAAACTTTAGTCGAATGCCAGAGATATGGCTCAGTACACTGGGTGAGCCTTCTGCTTTTGAGTGATGCTGGTTTAGTCTCTACTACTGCTATATTTTATTGCATTTTTGGTAGGTAGTATATTCAGAACAGCTGCCTGCTGTGACAGTTTAAAATAACTGTTCTTCCCCCACCTTAGACAAATAACAGTCTCCATAGTTTGAATATTTATATGCCCTTTATATTTGTGTTCTGGAAATCTGTTTATCCAGAGGCTGAGTTTGCTGTATTATGATAGTTGTTTTCTTTTTCTGTGCAGGAGCTAAACTAGTGAGCATGCCTTAAGGTGTGACCTACTTTGTTGTAGCAGTGTTGTAGCCATTTTCTTCCCAGGAGAGTAGAACGTCAAGGCACCCACTTTGTCCCATTATGCTCATATAATTCTACTGCTAATTACACATTCTGTATGATTGCCTCATTGACTTTAATACTTTTTATTATTTGTATATGGAAATACAGTGGTGATGGGTGTCTACACAGAGCCTATGAGAGGAAGAAATGGTAACATGGTACTTCCTAGCTCTGTTTTAAATCAATAGTTCAGGGCTTCTTAAAATCTATCACTTATATAATGACAAACAACATATTTCTGGTTTCTGATCATTAAGATGATAATATGTTTGCACCTTCTGGGATTGAATGTATATCCACTTCCCTCCTTCCATCTTAGAGTCCTGTCACATTTTTACAGACTAAGAAATTTATTTATCACGTGAGCTTTTGTAGGTAGAATCACACTTTATCAGGTGCCTGAACATGGAAAGGAATAAATAAATACAGGAGAGGGTAATTCACAAGATCAGTTCAGATGATTTCAGCAATTCAAGCCATTTGTCTGATTTGAATCATAAATTACATTGGTGGGGAAGTTGAAAAAGAAGGAAATCACCCTTTGCAATCAGAAAGCCAGCCCATATCTCTAGTCAAATCCAAGTTAGTGGTGCCAAATTTGCATATGAATTCTAACTCTACAATTTCTCTTCGAAGCTTTGATTTTAATTTTTTTCATTTTGGAGCCGTGTAACTGACATGTCTTTCACAGAGTGCGTAGGTAGGTTGAAGTCTTCCCCTATTGGTTTTTAAATACTACCATTACCATTCCTGATCTCTGATTTTTGTACATTTATTATTTTGTGCAGAAACAGTCCAGGTTGTCCAATTTATATGGGAGGAAGCATTGTTGCCACGTATTACATTGGAGAGTGGGCAGGTGAATGAGCCCTTGATGGAGTGACTGGTTTGATTATGGAGCTTGCGAACAGGGGACAGCAAACAGGGGAGTTTGCGAGGGAAGGAGTTGGTGCCAGGTACGTCCTAGGTAAGAGAATGGATTGTGTCTTTTTCCCTACAGGTGATTGCTGTTAGTTGTGGGACTGTGCTTGTGTGTTTGGGTGGGGGCTGTTTGCACCATTGTTCCCTGATCCCCTTTAATCACCAGCTTCTAGCAGCCTCTAGCAGAATTGTGATTGGCCTGCACCCTGTGTGACTAGCAAGGGGCCGGGGCTGACCTAGGCAGAGAAGGCCTTTAAAAGCCACTGCTAGAGTGACCAGAGGACAGAAAACAGGGGAGTTTGTGAGGGAGTTTGAGGAGGAGTTTGGTGAGGCCAAGATGGTGAAGAGGAGCCGTACTGCTGGCGCCAGTGCCCCTGCTATTTCCTTTAGCTCTGTTTCTACCCAGACAGAGTGTCTGACGATGGATATCTCCACGCAGATCCTGGTGTGGATTTGCAAGGACTGTGGCCTTCATTTTCCTGCCACTGATGATCAGGCTAGGGAGATGAGCCCATGTGATAGGTGCCTTCTGGTGGCATCTCTCCGGAAAGAGGTAGGAGAGCTACAGGAGGAGGTGTCACGCCTCAGGGGTATCTATGCCCTAGAAAAGTTCCTTGACAGTGTCCACGATGAGACCTGCAAGGAGGAGGTCCCTATCCCAGTACCAAGGGCTACTGCCACAGCTCTGGAAATGGATGGGATGCCTATGGCAGAGGGAGGACAGTGGCAGCTGGTCACCTCTGGCAGTAGACGGTGCTCCACGCCTGCTCACATCCCACCATCCCTTGTGGTGAGGAACCATTATGCAGTGCTGGACATGATGCAGGAGGTAGAGGAGATGCCATCCACCCCAAAGGCTGGTCAGATCACAGCCACCTCACCTAAGAGGAAGCGTAGGGTTGTGGTGATTGGGGATTATTTCCTGAGAGGAACGGAGGCACCCATCTGTCATCCTGACAAGGCCTCTAGAGAGGTATGCTGCCTGCCAGGTGCCCGTATCCGTGATGTAACGGAGGGATTGACAAAAATCATCCGCCCCTCAGACTACTACCCCATGCTGCTTATCCATGTGGGTACCAATGATACTGCGAGAGCTGATCCTCAGCAGATCAAAGGTGACTTCAGGGCTCTGGGAGAGAGGGTGAAGGAGTTTGGAGCACAGGTGGTGTTCTCCTCGATCCTTCCAGTCACGGCTAGAGGCCTAAAGAGAGAGAGATGTATCCTGGAGGTGAATGCCTGGCTGCGAAGATGGTGTCGTCAGGAAGGATTTGGCTTCCTTGACCATGGAGTCCTGTTTCAGGACAGAGGACTGATAGGCAGAGATGGCCTTCACCTGTCCTAGAAGGGGAAGAGCATATTTGGGCACCGACTGGCTGACCTAGTGAGGAGGGCTTTAAACTAGGTTCAACGGGGGAATGAGACCAAAGCCCACAGGTAAGTGAGAATGTGGGTGATCTGGGGGGAGGGATGGAACTTGGGGGGTGCTGGGACTGTAGCACCAGCAATAAAAGAGAAGGTAGTTGGAACATGGGGGGGGGGAATCAAACAAATGTCTTAAGGGCTCTACTGAAGCCCCAGTACACGAGGAGAGTGGGGGAGGAGAACTCCTAGAAAAAATGCAAGGAGGTTTATGTAATAGAATTGGAAATCAACATGACAAAGTAGGGCATTCGGCCAGGTATCTTAGTTGCCTATACACTAATGCGAGGAGCCTGGGAAATAAGGAAGAAGAATTGGTAATATTAGCGCAGGCAGGGAACTATGATATCATAGGAATAACAGAGACGTGGTGGGATAGTCTGCACGACTGGAGTTCTGCCATGGATGGTTATAAACTGTTCAGGAAGGACAGGCAGGGAAGAAGAGGGGCAGGAGTAGGACTATATGTAAAAGAGCTCTATGACTGCTCAGAGCTCCATTATGGAAGTGGAAGCATACCTGTAGAAAGTCTGTGGGTTACATTGAGAGGGGAGAGCAACAAGGGGGATGTTGTGGTGGGTGTCTGCTATAGACCACCAGACTAGAAGCAGGAGGTGGATGAGGTGTTCTATGGACAACTAGTGGAAGCTTCTAGATCACAGGCCCTGGTGCTCATGGGGGACTTCAATTTCCCTGACATCTGTTGGGAGGCCAATACAGCAGTGCATGGGCAATCCAGGAGATTTTTAGAGAGTGTTGGGGACAACTTTCTAGTACAAATGCTAGAGGAACTAACTAGGGGCCTTGCACTGCTCGACTTGCTGCTCACAAACAGGGAAGAATTGATCAGGGACGTAGAGGTAAATGGCAAGCTAGGCAGTAGTGACCATGCCATGGTTGAGTTCAGGATGCTGATTAAAGGAAAGAAGCAAAACAAAAACCCTGAACTTCAAAAAAAGCAGCTTTTGGCTCCCTCAGGGAACTGATGGGCAGGATCCCTTGGGAAGCAAATCTGAAGGGGAAAGGAGTCCAAGAGAGTTGGTTATATTTTAAAAAAACCCTGCTAAGGGCACAGGAAGTTGCCATTCCAATTAGGAGAAAGAACAAATATGTGAGGCAGCCAGAATGGCTTAGCAGAGAACTCTGCTCTGAGCTTAAGCATAAATAGGAAGATTATAGGAAGTGGAAGCTTGGTCAGATGACCAAGGAGGCATATAAAGATATTGCTAGGGAATGCAGGGATAAAATCAGAGAGGCCAAAGGACAAATGGAGTTGCGGCTAGCGAGGGATGTAAAAGATAACAAGAAGGGGTTCTACAAGTATATTAGTAAAAAAAAGATGATTAGGGATGGTGTAGGCCCCGTGCTGAATAGGGCAGGCATCCTTGTGACAGAGGATGAGGAAAAAGCTGAAGTGCTCAATGCATTTTTTTCTTCAGTTTTCACAGGTAGGGTCAGCTCCCAGCCCACTACCATGGGTGTGGCAGATGGGAGAGAAGAAGACAGGCCCTTGGTGATGGAAGGTCAGGTTAGGGACTGCTTAAAGAAGCTGCAACTGCACAAGTCCATGGGGCCGGACGAACTGCATCCAAGGGTGCTAATGGAATTGGCCGACGAATTAGCCGCACCGCTGGCCATTATCTTTCAAAACTCATGGAGAACGGGGGAGGTGCCAGAGGCCTGGAAAAAAGCAAATGTAGTGCCTATTTTCAAGAAAGGGAAAAAGGAGGATCCAGTGAATTACAGACCAGTCAGCCTCACCTCAATCCCTGGAAAAAATATGGAGCAGATTCTCAAAGAATCCATCCTCACACAGTTAGAGGAAAATAAAGTGATCAAGAACAGTCAGCATGGATTTACCAAGGGTAAATCATGCCTGACCAATCTTATTTCCTTCTACGAGCAGATGACTGGTTTTCTGGATGTGGGAAGCACCGTTAATGTGATATACCTTGATTTTAGCAAGGCTTTTGATACAGTTTCCCACAGCAGTCTCATTGGCAAATTAAGGAATTATGGGTTGGATAGGTGGACTATAAGGTGGATAGAGAACTGGCTAGATCAACGGTTTCAGCGTGTAGGAATCAATGGTTCCATGTCTAGCTGGCAGCCAGTCAGAAGTGGTGTGCCCCAGGGGTTGGTCCTGGGGCCAGTTCTGTTCAAGATTTTCATCAATGATCTGGATGATGGAATAGACTGCACTCTCAGTAAGTTTGCGGATGACACCAAGCTGGGGGGAACGGTAGACACATTGGAAGGCAAGGACAGGATTCAGGGAGACCTAGATAAATTGGAACAGTGGGCCAATAGAAATCTTATGAGATTCAATATGGATAAGTGTAAAATCCAGCACTTGGGACAAAAAAAACCCATGCACTGCTACAGGCTGGGAAACATTCAGCTAAGTAGCAGCAGTGTAGAAAAGGACCTGGGGGTCATGGTGGATGGGAAGCTAGATATGAGTCAGCAGTATGCTCTTGCTGCCAAAAAGGTCAATGGCATACTGTGCTGCATCAAAAGAAGTATTATCAGCAGATCTAGGGATGTTATCATTCCCCTCTATTCTGCACTGGTGAGGCCACATCTAGAATACTGTGTTCAGTTTTGGGCTCCCCACTACAAAAAGGACAGTGACATGCTAGAGAGAGTTCAGAGGAGGGCAACCAAAATGATTAAAGGGCT
>VOCP01056125.1:0-11789 GCA_007922195.1 Podocnemis expansa | reverse complement strand
ACCTCGTGGGGTCCCTTCCAACCCTATGATTCTATGATTCTATGACTCTTTGTATGTTATGTAAAATCATTTTCCCAAAGCCAATATTGACTGAGTTCCATGGTGAGTAAATGACACTCTCTTTCCATACATACAGTAAGGAAATGTTTACAAAGAAAAGGCAAAAATAGGGAAATTGCAACCTGTACTTTAATTTGGCTAAAAATCTGGTAAATCATGTCTGAAGTAGTAAGGTGATTGACCCAAAGGGAGCTGTGAAAGGGTTCAGGAATCAAAGAACAAATCAGGTGCCGGTGGGAAATCAGCAAGGTATTGCTATATTACTGACAAAGGTATAAAATTAGATTAGCTGGGATAATCAAGCATTTAGTCACTGGCAGGAAGCTAAGGGGAAGAGTGGACTACATGGCAAACTTATATGAGAGATTATGAAAGAAATTTGTTTTCTGAAGAGTGAATTTAGGGGTTATGGAAGATGTCTGATATTCCTGTATATTTATCTACAGAGAGGTTAGAACACAAGCAGCAACAATATAGGCTTCCTTACAGTGCCCTACTAAGGACCTCTCAACATTGACCTGGAGAGAATATCTTGTAATGGGAAGGATAGTTCATTTCCCTATGTCCATCAAATACTGCATGTCTTTGCTGAGACTGTTAACAAAAATGCCAGTCATGCTCACCTACATATCTATTTGGCCAAACTTGTTTCCCATGGATATATGATAGTACTGTTTTCAACCTTCCTATTCTATTCTTGTTTATTATGGTGTAATGTTTTGGAAAGATTTTAAAAATATTGTGACAGGGGCAAGCTGGATGGGCATAGGAGAGTGGTCCTATTGAAGGAAACGGTGGTGGGTGGGCGCAAGCCCATCCACTTCTAAAACCCCTCCCCCAGCCTAAGGGGTGGTGGCATTGGGCCGCTCTTCAACAGATTGTGGGGGGGGGGCAACTAAAGAAATAACAGGGGCGGGTGTGAGGGTCACAGGTTGATAATAAGGGTTTCAGAAGGGGACACCGAGCAGAGAACCTCGGACAGTGCCCACTGCTCCTGAAAACTATCAAGGGAGCCAGTAGATGCCACCCAGTGGAACCCTGCCTGGAGATGTGCACGAACTAGGGACTGGAAATAGGCCCCACAGTCTCAGGCCCCTCCCTCAGCCAACCTCCTTTCCCTGGTCTTATAGATGACTACTTTTGCATAAGCCAGGAGGAGGTTGATGAGGGGGTCCCGCAACTTTGTGGGGCTATGGATAGGGAGTGCATAAATGAATAAGTGAGGAGAAAAGTGCAGCCAGAACCTCAATAAGACATTCTGGAGGAGCCGGAAAAGGGGCTGCAACCTGGCGCACTCTAGATATACGTGCACCAGGGTCTCCCTCACACCACAGTAGGGGCAGGCATTGGGACGAGGGGTGAACCATGCTAGGTACACACCCTTGCTCATGGCTCCATGTAGGAGCCGCCAACTGATGTCCCCGGCAGGCTGTGGGGTGAGGGTGGCATACATACTGGCCCACCGGGGGTCCTCGCCCTCCACAGGTGGAATGAGATCCCGCCATTTTGTATCAGGGCAGGACGCAAGGACGAGGAAATGGATGGTATGTAGCACAAGCGTGTACAGATATTTACGGGGCGTGGTTCAGAAAAAAGCTGGCTGCAGGTCTAGCGGCTGGCTTGGAGTATGGGGCGGGAGTGGCTGGGTGGACTGATGGGGCCAAGGCCCAGTCAAAAGCTCTGGAGGGCCAAAGCTGAGAGGGGAGTGGGGAGTACCCTCTCGCAGGACCTGCTCGAGGTAGACCTGAGCAGTAGGAGGCAAGGCTGCCTTCACCTCCTGGAGTAGGTGCCAGGGGGGTACGAGGGGTGGAGATCCCCATGCGCTGAGCCAGTTCATGAGGATCCACCCAGTCCCCCTGGGAGTAATCCAGGAGGTCCCCAACTCAAGTGACACCTGCCAGGACCAACCTCCACCTCACGGAGGGGGCCTCCGCCACCTGCACACCTAGATGGGGGTTGTGTAGCAGGGGCTCAGTGAGGAGGTCCTCCCCCTCTGTGGGTACAACTGACCTGAAGGCCGCAATGAGCCTCCAGTTCTGGAGGAGGTCATGGTAGAAGGCCGTCAGCTTGGAGAGGTCTCACGGACCACCTCTTAGATCAAGATAAAAGAGCTGCTGGCCATATCGGAGCCCTCGGTAGCGGTGGAGGAAGGTGCGTGCCAAGTGGCTCCACGCCGGACTACCTACACCATAAAGGAGTCTCTGCAGGGCTTGGAGGCAGAAGGTGTGAACCTGGCTGTAGACACAGCACAGGTCCTCCCCCCTTCCTCCAGAGGAAGGCTCAAAATCCCTGCAGAGCCAGTGCAGTCCTGGCCAGAAGAACTCCAGAATTGTCTTCAGGGGCAGGGCCAGGGTGTTGAGCTGGTGCAAGAGCATGGACAGGATGAGCTGGTTGATGACCAGCCCCCTTCCTCAAAGGGAGAGGCACTGCAGCAATCCTGTCCATCTCCGCAGCCGGTCAACATCCCTGCCCTCTAACCGATGCTGGTTTTCATCCGGGGATGGATGGGTGGCAGAAAGGTAAACGCCCAGATAGAGCAGTGGACCTGCGCTCCACCAGATGGCCTGAAGCACAGGTGGGAGGGAACCTACTGGCCACCCGGACCCTACCATCAGGCCAGAGTTCTTGACCCAGTTGACCCAGGCAGAGGAGGCTGCTGAGTAGATAGCCAGGCAAGCCTCCAACCGCACCAGGTCACCCAGGTCCAGGACCACAAGCAGTATGTCGTCAGCATACACCGACAAGACCAGCCTCAGCTCTGGCTCATGGAACACCAACCCCATCAACCTCTGACAGAGGAGTCAGAGGAAGAGCTTGATGGCCGGAGTGTGCAGCCAGCCTGACAGCAGACAGCCTTGATGCACTCCTTGCCCGAAGCTGACTGATTCAGTCAGGGTCCAGTTGAGCTTGACCAGACACTCTGCGGAGGTGTACAGCACCCGGAGAAACCCCACAAAGCGGGTCCTGAAGCCAAACGCCCAGAGGATGCCCAGGAGATACGCATGGTCCATCCTGTCAAGTGCCTTCTCCTGGTCCAGGGCCAGGAGGGTGAACAACAGACTATCCCTACACCCACGATCCAAGAGATCCCGGACCAAATGGAGATTATTAAAGATGGAGCAGCCCGGGACAATGTAGGTCTGGTCGTGATGAATCACATCCTGCAGCACGGACCCCAGGCACAGCGAGATGCACTTGGTTACTATTTTGTAGTCTGTGCTGAGGAGCAAGAAGGGATGCCAATTCCGGAGATTGCGGAGGTCCCCCTTCTTGGGCAATAGGGCCAGCACTGACCACTGGCAAGAAAGGGGGAGCTCTCCTCTCTCCTCAGACTCGGCCCAGACGATGGCGAGGTCCAGCCCGTGGACATCCCAGAACGCATGGTAAAACTCCACGGTCAGCCTATACATGCCCGGAGATTTGTTGGGGCATGAGATGCAGGGCTTCCAAGAACTCGGGCAGAGTGAGAGGCAGCTCTAGCCGGTCCCCATCACCCTTGCTAACCGTGGCGAGTTCATTCTAGAGCACCTTTCAGGCATTGGCTTTGGTCGGATCCAGGAAGACAAGACGGATGTAGAAGGCCCTGGCCCTTCCACACATCTCCTCCGGATCCATGGTGGGGGTGCCATCCTCCACCAAGAGGCAGGTGACGTGCTTTTTAGCCCCCTTCCATTTCTCCAGGGCATAGAAGAAGCAGGAGAGCCATGATCCATCTCCCGAAGGAACTGGATGCGAGATCGAACAAAGGATCCCCGGGCGCAAAGGTCCTTGAGGGCCCGCAGCTCCTCCCGCTTGTCCTGGTTCTCCTCGCAGAGGGATGGATCCTCAGGGCTGGTGGCCATGCCTCTCTAGCTCTAAGACCTCCCATTCCAGCTGCTCCATCTCCACATCCCTCCGCTGGCTGGCTCCCCAAGTGTAGTCACGGCAGAAGAGCCAGGCACGCACCTTCCTCGTGTCCCATCAACACCACACCGAGGGAAAGGCAGCCCTCTGTCTCCTCTAGGCCAGCCAAAACTCTGAGAAGGACACCATGAAGCCCACATCCTCCAGCAGGCTATTATTAAAATGCCAATAGGCTGGTCCCAACCTCTCCGCCAAGAGAGAAGCTGTCATGGTCACCAAATGGTGATCCGAGAAAGGGGCCAGCCAAACGCTGGAGGAGTGGGCCTGTGGAAGATGGCGTCAGGACAGATAAATACGGTCCAACCAGGAGTGGCGTGACTGATGGTCCCCCACCTGGACATAGATGAATGTCACCTCGTCGTCCGGGTAGTGGTCGCACCAGACGTCCACCAGGGAGTGATGGTCAATCACTTCTGAGAGGACATCCACAGTGGCCTAGCTCTGCTCGGTCCCCATGCGGTTCCGTTTCTCGAGGGTGGTGTTAAAATCCCCACCTAGGACCAGGCACTCCTGAGGATCCAGTGTGCTGATGAAGGCGGCCACCTGCCAAAAAAATGCACCCGCTCTGTGCCCAATGTCGGGGCATAGACATTGACTAGATTCAGCGCCAGCCCCTCCATGGGGACCCGGAGATGCAGCAGGTGGCCCAGCACAACCTCGGCGACCCCCAGCACCTTGGGCTGTAGGTCAGGGGAGAACAGGGTGGCCACACTGCCGGAGTGGGTAGACAGATGGCTTAGGTACACCCCGTTCCCCACTCCAGCTGCCAACTGGCCTCGGTAGCTGGATCCATATGGTCTCCTTCAGGAAAACCACAGAGTACCGCCCCTCCTGAAGGAAGGAGAGCACCTGGGTCCTGCGGATACCCAACCTACAGCCTCTGACATTTAGAGTTGCAAAGATGACAGGTGCCATGAGGAGGGCGGGGGGGGGATCCTCAGAGGTGACGGGACTGCTAGCAGCCTCCGTCGGGCCATGCAGCAATCCGTGACTGACCCTAAAGGTCATGAAGGAGTCATGGAAGCTGCGGGCCCTTTGGTAGGCCACAGCATCCCGCCTCCTGGTCTCTTTGCCCTCCATCAGTATGGCCCTCACAGCCCGAAGATGAGATGGAAGGTCCCCCAGTGCTGCAGGGCAAGCTGCACCCGGCTCCTGGCTCCACGAGTGTCGGCCAGGAACTCACGCAGTTCTTCCCACAGCACCAGGGGGTCCAGGGTTGGAGGCTCCTGGTCGTCCTCCGGTTGGGTCCCAGTATTGGCCCCGCAGTCAGCCAGGATAGAAAGACAGGGTGCAGAGCCCCATCTCGGTGCTGATGTTTTGGTTGCTGTATCACCCGGCTGAATCCCCAGCACAAGGAAGGGTGGTGGTGGAGGGAAGACAGCAGCCCCAGGGACAGAAGAAACCACAAATGCTGTCCCCCGAGAATCAATAAATGGAAAGGGGAAGGCCACGATCCCGGGGGCGGCAGCAATAGGGGATGGGGCCAGGGTAGGACTAGGGGGAACATCTGATGGGGGGTGGGAACAGCGTCAGGAACAACAGTGATGGAAACAGGGGGAGGGGTGGGAGTTGGGACAGGGGCCCCGGTGGTCAAACCACCAGGGTGCAGCTCCCCTTGACCAGGCATGGGATTTTTTAAAAAGGAGTGAGGAACGGGATCCTCACTGACACTGGGCATGGGAGTTGATTTTAACTGTTTTTCCACATCCTCAGCATCTGACACCGGGGAAAAGACAAGTGAGGGAAGGGGCAGCTGTCCCGCTGGGGACAACACCCCCAGGACCCAGCTGCTTGGGGCTGGCCATCGCCTCGAAAGGCTTGATGGCCACCGCTGGAATACCCACAGAAGCCAGGCAGGTGAAGCAACCCGGGGTTGTCCCCGGGATAAGAGCAGGGACAGCAGACAGAGGTTGGGGTTCAGGTTGGGTCTGGGGTAAGGGAGGGGGTGGTGAAAGATTATTGCCACCTAGATTGAGGCCCACTGGTAGAGGGTCGTCCTCCCTTGGGGCTACCAAGGTCAGACCCAGGGCCTTGATCTCTGCAAAGAGGGACCCTAAGTCTCCCCGTGCCTCAGTTGTTAGTTGTAAAGTAAGATCTGGGGGGACAGGGACGGCTCCATCCACAGCCTCTCCAGGAGGGGGATCATCAGGGGCCTCCTGTAAGGGGGCAGTGCTGCTCCCCTCCTCTAATGCACCCATTTCCTTGGCTGGAGCCTCCTGCTGAACCTCAACAGAGGGTACAGCAAATGGCTCAGCATCAATAGTATTATTGGTGGTATTGGTGGTATCAGCCCTCTGCAATGACTTCTGGGGGGCCTCCTCCCCATCTGATCTGCTGAAGAGGGACTGAACCTTCTTTCACTTGCTGCACTTCCTCTGGGGCAGAGCCTGGCCCTCTAAGATGGTGTCTGAGGGCTGTCCAGCAGGGGCAGGGATAGGTGGCAAGGACGAAGGCTCTTGGGGAGAAGGAAACAGGGGAGGGGCATCAAGGGGATGGGAACCTTCCCCCTGGGGTGCGCCGTCTCCCATATCTGGGGCCACCACAGCCGCTGCCCTCTCTTCTCTGGGCCCCATCCCAGATGGTTCAGTAGAGGTGGCGACGGGGCCCCACCACTCCTCCGGGCATGGTGGGGCAGTTATCCCCACGTCCCGAGAAGCAGTCACAGCTGTGGTCTTTAACAGAGGAGGAGAGGCAGCTTTAGGGGCCTGATGGTTGGGGTCACTGGCGGTGGTATGGCCAGTGCCTGTTACAGCCTTGGGGGGCCCAGTTGCTCCCTCTTCATGCCGGGCCAGGGGACAGTCCCTCCAGACATGCCCCGTGGCCCTACAGAGGAAGCACCGAGCCTCATCCGAGGAATAAAAATTTTATAATGGGCCCCTTGATGGGGCATCAAGAAGGACCCCTCTAATGCCACCCTGTCATGCACCCCCGCTGGCGGTAGTTGGAGTTGCACTTGCCGACAGAAGGACAAAATGTGATGGAGGGCGGGGTCCTTACAGCCCGGTGGGAGAGGGCTAATGACCAATATCAGCTTCCCCAGGGTGGAAAGGAGGGGAAGAAGGGCGGCATTGGGGAGGAAGGGAGGGACAGAGGTGAGAACTACCCATATGCCCTCGTCCTCCAAGGGTTCCACTGGAACATGGAAGCTCCTCACTGCCAAGCCCCTGACAACTGCCTCTTGTGCGGTGGCCTCCAATGCTAGGAGGAACACCATCTTTCCATACATCTTTGAGGCTACTACAATGGCTAAGGGCCCCACCACCCTCGCCATCACCTGCACATAAGTTTCCACATGGGTAGAGGCAGCCACCAGGAGGCAACGGACACCATGCCTCCTGGTCAAGAAGGGGAAGGGGCCCTGGCCACCCGAGGTCATATTCGAGGAGGTGGTGTGGGCTGATGATATGGCGGTGGGTGGAGGGGTGGCAGTTGCCTGGGCGTACGATTTGGGGGCAGAAGAGCCCCCAGAACTGGTGGAGGGAATGGCAGGGGAAGAAGGCACCACGGCTGATGGTGGGGCTGCAGGAGCAGCAGGGCCTTTGCTTGCCTTTTTCCCCTTGCTCTTTTTTCCGGCGAATGAAGTTGGGGCAATAGTAGTGGAGGCCCCTCCCGTGCCTGCCGCCTCAAGTGCCCTAGTGCAGGCATCAGAGGTGGTAGGAGCGGCAGCAGTGGTCAAGGGGCAGCCACAGGGATAGAGGGGGGAACAGATTCTGGGAAGGGTTCAGGAGGGACTGGGGAGGTGTCCATGTTCAGGGAAAGGAACTAACAGGAGGGGATACCTGTGGTGGGTAGACTGGGATAAGTAACATCAGGGGGGAGGGGAACCAGGCAATGGAAGAGGTGTGAATGAGGGGTGGACTATATAGAAGTTAAGGGGTGGAAAACCACTCCTCCCTGCTAGGCTGCCGGCAAGGGAGGAGGGTGCCAAGGGAAGGGGGATAGGGAACTTTGGGGCAGGAAGGGACCAGCTCCTCCAGCTGCACTGGGTGGGATGGACTAATAGAGTATCAGGAGGTGCAGTGCACAGGGGGAGAACAAAAGATTAGGGGTACATATGGCCTGGCCAACCCTGGCTGGGGATGGATACTACAGGGGTGGGGCTAATAGGCATCAAGGGTGGGGCAGAGAGGCAGTGGGGGCTGAAGGATGGGGCAGGGGAACCAAAAACAAACTTTCAGGGCTGGGGTGGGGCAGAAAACTAAAACAAACTCAAGGATTGGGGAGGTTTGGGGCGGGGATCTGTGAAAGGTGGGGAGCACTGAAATAGCTGGAGAGCAGAACAAAGGGTGGAAAGCCCTCCAGCCACTGGGAGTGGGGAAAAAAGGGTGAGGCTAGGCAATGGGGAAGGGGAGCTGCTACTGCTGGGGGGAAGGGTTCTGTAGTCCCTGCTGCACAACCAGTCCAATGATGTTCCAAAGTTTGGGAGCCTGCTGCCTTCTTGGTGGTGAGAGGGGAGGCCAGGGAGGCAGCAGCTGGGGGTGGTGGTGGTAGTCTTGAGCTAACAGTCTCTTGGAAGCTCACCCCCAGCTGCAAGCAGCAAAATCTCAGTCTTTATAGGCCTCCCCTCAGTGGCAGTGTCTTCTTGTAAGGGCAGCAGGCTCCAGGCACAGCAGCAGCAGGGACTGGCTGGCTGGCAGGAAAGGTGGTCTTCTCCAGTTGGTGGTAGTAGTAGTTCTTCTGTAACTCTCCCCCCCTCTCCCCACAGAGCAGGGGGTTGGGAGGGAGAGAGGCCATCCAGCAACAGCAGCAGCAGCAGGCATAGTGAAGGAAGTGGCAGGAGCAGAAGAGGTGGTGGTGGGAGCAGGTCCAAGTCCAGAAGCTGATCAGGCTGTGTGTCCTTCCCTCTCCACTTCTGGTAGGAGCGTTGTTGAGGGGAGTATATATTAGCCCCAGGCTTAATGGAGCTTTGTTCTCTGGGTTAAGTTAGCCTGGAATATTCTAGAATAATTGGTCCCAGGCATCCCAATCAACAGGTCTGCTACTTAAAGCCTCGTTCTCAGGCAGGGCTGGGCAGCTGAAAGGAGACTAGTGAGGAGTTGAGCTGGTGAGAGGACACTGACAGTTTGTTTGGAGTTTTGCCACAACACCAAGAGGTACAGTGGGGAATTTGGGAGAGAAAGACCCCAAAAAGCAAGGCCACTAGGACCTGCAGCCTGAGGGTGGAACCTTCCAGAGCCTGAAGACTGAGGCTTTGGAACTAGGGACTGTGGGACTTCCCAAAGTCTGAAGGCAAACCAGGAGCAGAGGGGCCACTGAGTGGTGATCCAGGGAAGGTAGCAGCCCTCCTGGAGTAAGTGTGGAGACTGCTACTTAATATGGTCCCTGGGTCGGGGCCCAGGGTAGAGGGTGGGACCAAGTCCCCCTAACTCCCTCCCATCAGCCAACCCCTCACTACCAGGGGGAAGGAAAAATTGAGAAGGGTCAGCCAAATCTTGCCGCACGACAGAAAGCACAGGACCTACAGGGACACCTGAGGCCTCACCTCACCACAATATGAACATATGTGTGAGAAGGCCAGGTGAAAGAAATGCATGTGGCATGTGGGGTGAAAGGTTGTGAGGTCTGTTGTAGTTCTTAGCCCCCAAGAAACTTCTGTCTCCTGCACAGATAAGCATTAGTTTTGTGATAAAAGGAGTAGAGTCATCAACAATATCTTCTCCAGAGCTTTAGGCCTTCTTCTGTATATCCTGAGTCCATGCCACTGAGTACCTTGAAGGGAAATACTGAGATCCTGAACTAAGTATTTTAATCCATAGGATGCCAGTGGAGTGTGGACAACATGTCTGATGTGCTCATGGCAGGCTACATTGCTGACAAGCTTGCAGTATAATGTTCTGCACTATCTGAAGTTGCCTCAAGGCTGATGGCTTCATGATCAGGTATACTGCATTGCTGTAGTTCAGAGAAGAGGTAACAAAGGCCAGATTACCACTGGCCAGAAGGGGACACAGTCTTTTAACTGATCAACATGGTAGAAAGCAACTGTGTTAGAGCCAAACCTGGAATTAAGCAATGTGAACCTGTAATGTAGCCTTTATCAGTCCCGCTAGACACCCAGTCCCCATAAATACCATGAGAAAAACTAGACATCAACCAAAGAGAACTTTCAGAGACAATGGGCCATATACATCCTCACGGTCCAAGCTCAGTACAGTTACATAAGGATAAATATTGTTCTTTGTTTTTGAGGATATCAGGGTTTCAAGTCCTAGAAATATTGTATATACAGGGTGTGCTCTGAAGCCAGTGGAACAACAGTTACTTTAAGAAGAAGATGTAACTGTATTTTCAGCATGTCAGAAGAATCGTGTTGATAGCCCTGGAATCCTTTCTTTTCGTCCCTGCATGAGAAGAACAAAGCTATATTTCCCATAGCGTCAAGACAATGTGGTTCATCCTCAATCTGGAGGGGCCATCTCTGGAGTAAGTTAGTCCCAATATTCATTCAGTCCTCAGTACTTCTGCTCAGGCTGTTAAAAATGCCAATGAGTGACACGTGTTGGGCTTTTTGTGATTTGGACATTTTTCCACAAGGAAATGGATCAATACCAATTCATTTCTAAAAATCATCATGAAGCAATGAATTCTGAGCATTACTAGCTTGGATTAGACTGAAACTTTGGAGAGGCTGAAATATCACATTATTAGTTCCCTGAACTTGTACATTTAATATGGTATATTTTTCTCAAGAGTCACTATGCTGGGAGTGAAGTTACAACAAATTGTGGGCACAAAATATGCTTAATTTACATACAAGATTGCTGTGGACAACCAGATTAGGAATATTTTTTCATATGAGTGTGTCTTAAATAGCTGTTTTCAAAAAAAGCTCTGCTTGATTTTGAACAGGTACTTGAAGTTTGTTCTCCCACATGTGAGTGAGAATGAGTTTGGCCCATTCATTTAAAAATTCTGAAAAAGATTTACATATAGGCAGCATTGCCTAGTTTAGAATGATTAATGTGCTAATCAAATTAAAAAAGGCAACCAGTTGATGTATTTTTCATTTGAAAATTAATATTGTTAATTGTTGTTAATAATTATTATTCATCACTTCTTATAGCCTAGACCCAGCCAAGGTAGTGAGATAGGGACGCTTTTTAGTAAGCACTATATAAATGTGTGTTCTCAGCATATATGTATTATGTATTTATATACTGTCATAATTAAGTTCTACATTGTCAGCTGGACTACATGCCTGTGCAGAGAAAGTTACTACTCAAACCTTGGGCCTGGGCATGAAGTAGTAAGTGGGAACTACTCCCTTCCCAGAGCGGGGGATTGATTGAAAAGGGGTAGGGAATGCAGGTAGCGTGGGTTTCTCCCAATATTTATTGGCCAGTAGAAAGTTATTATAGATCCTACCTGCTCGTAGGCAAGGAGGTGATAAGGATGAGATTGGGATTCTCTGGCTGTGTTCACACGGCACTTTTGTTTCGAAACAACCTCGTTGTTTCGAAACAAAAAAAAACATGTTCACATGACGCACAGTTGTTTCGAAACAAGGGGAAGCCCTTGTTTCGAAACAACTGTGTTGTTTCGAAACAAGTTAAACCCCATTTGGGGACGAAACAACCTTGTTTCGAAACACTTGTTTCGAAACAACACATGTGAACATGTTGTTTCGGAACAATAGGTTCGGAAACAACATTTAAAGGGCTGCCGCCTCAGCACCCTGGCCAGGGAACACTCAGCACCTTGGCCAGGGTGCTGAGGGGTGTCCCCTGGCCAGCAGGCACTGGAGGGGGTCAGCGCTGCACAGCGCTGAATCCACCCGGTGCCTGCAGAGCCGGGCTGCGGGCACCGGCGGCGGGCTTCAGCGCAGC
>VOCP01056123.1:0-13448 GCA_007922195.1 Podocnemis expansa | reverse complement strand
GCTGACAGATTATGGATGAGGTTGCTGTGAAATAGCACATGGCCACTTCTGTCACCGGGTACACTGCTGAAGATGGGGGCATGGTACGTTCAGTGAACTCCCCACGTGGCCACCAGCAAGCATTACTGCAATAGCTCGCATAGACATTAGCGGAGAAGAAAGGGTGGTAATGGCACCCCTGACCACTGTACCATAGGCATTACTATGTCAGTCAGGGAGTGATGAATACAGGGAAGTGACCCAGTGGGGCACCAAGAGTCACTGTAGGGCTGGGTGGAGGGGGGGGGCACCCAGCACACCTTTCTAAGTGCACACAAGAGCAGGGGGGAGGCCTAGAATAGTGCTTTGAGGCATTTACACACAAGCATTATCTCACCTGTCCACAGTTCATCCTCAAAGGGAGCGGGATGTGACGGGGCTACGGCCCTCGCCCAGGATCATCTCCACCCCCTGGCGCAGACTGGTTCCCTCAGCAGAGAGGCAGGATCACAGGGTTATGCTCTGGGGCACCCCACTGGCCTAGGGCCTTGTCCCCACCTAGGGATGGCCGTGAATGGGCACCACTCGTCATCACCATCATCCTCACCGCATACAACTTCAGCGAGCCCTCTGAAGAAGAAGGATTTGATTCCACAAAAGCTCACGGAATTGTTTTGCAGGGATAATGGATGCCACCATTACAGCCACCAGAGGGTACTGTGTCTGTTTGTCGGGGAGGCAGCGGTGGTGGTGGCAGGGAGACCATCCACATACCTGTGGTGCATTGTCATGTCTGGCTAGCGGGGGGGGGGGGGTGTCCGTGGAAATGGCTAGGGTGAGCAGATAACACAGGGGATTTTTCTTAAGCAGCCACAAGAGGTTACTGCTGCGCAGGGCTGATCTGTAGAATACACTGCCGTGCCTAACCTGACCCACACTAAGGGGTACAGATAGAGTAGGCTCCACCAGAACACAGGTAGGGGGAACAGCGGCAGGGCCTACTTCTCCAAATGCTGTTGTTACTAGAGCCATCCCTGGGGGACAGAGCCAGCCGCACCAGGGAAGGGGTGCACCCCTGTGCTGCCCACATGCATGGGACTACGTGAGCAGCCAAAAGGGCAGCTGGTGCAGTGGTACCAGTGTGCCTCAAACCTACATGCGCTGCTCTGGCCTCCATGCTGGATCAGAACAGACAGGGAGGAAGGCAGAGTGGCCACACTGGCCCCTGCTCCCGGACA
Source organism: Podocnemis expansa (assembly GCA_007922195.1). NCBI lineage: Eukaryota > Metazoa > Chordata > Testudines > Podocnemididae > Podocnemis > Podocnemis expansa. The sequence goes on along the minus strand of VOCP01056123.1, from coordinate 12,231 downwards.
GAGCCCAGAGCAGCACGGAGGGGGCGGGGGGCAGACCAGCAGTGCTGCACCGGCCTGTCCTTTTGACCACCCACCCGTTCCCTGGCACGGAACGGGCGGCAGTGCAGCCACACGGCATCCCCCCCCAAAGCACCTGGGCAGCCGCCCCAGTCACACTACCCTGGGGATGGTCCTCGGTGTTACGCCTAGCCCAGTGCCCCCAGCAGAGGGAGAGAGTAATTTTATTTAAAATAGCACCTTCTTCAGTGCAACACACCTGTTCTCCAGGAACTCACCCCACTCTTCTTTGGAGTCCACTTCTACTTTTAGCCTCAAAACCCTCCTCTGATATCAGACTTTCTACATGTTGCCCGTACTATTGTGCACTGTGACAAGCAGCATTTCCTTATGCCTCTTTTCAACTTGCTGCCTATTAATGGTACTGGGTGAGCCCCACTTCGGTCTTGTGTTACAAAGAAGGATCAACACTAGTTCATTTTTATTTACACTGTCCACAACCACCATGATTTTTATACATCTCTGTCATCTCCCTCCATCATCATGTACCAAGCTAAACAGTCACAGTTGTGCTAATCCACGGGGGTCCGAGCTTTTTTGGGTAAGGAGCCCCCCTGCAATTCTTTTCTCAGGCACGGGTGAAAGGGCCTCAGCCACCCCAGCTCCTAGACTCTTGAGGCACCACTCCACAAACCAAATGAAAGCTCTGGTGGGGGCTGGCCTCTGGCTCCCAGGCAGCAGGTTGGACAAGCCTGCTCTAATCTCTTCTTCTGTTCCCTACATCCCTTCACTGCTGTTCCTTTTCTCGGCCGAGACTACCACTGTGTGACAAGGTGGGCTCCAGCTCAGAGAGGTGGTCTGTTTAATTCACCTGCTAAGCAGGAGCCAACCGCTTCTGATCAGCCCCCTCCCCTGCATTGCTCTGGGCTAGGGAAAGGGACTGACGCAGAGTGCCTCAGCTTAATGAGAAGCGACAGCAGCTGCTTAAGGATCCAGGCAAGGTAGAAAAGCAGAATTCAGAAGCCCTCGCTTTTATGCGGTGCATCTCACAGATGAGTTCAGATCTCCATCTGCAGGTGACTGCAAAGAGAAACAGCAGAACTCCAACTAATCAGCAAATTAAATTGTGTGAAAGCAGGGCTGAATCCTGACTATGGATTCTTTTCACATGGTAATAGGTAATTTGACTTCAACAGCCCTCTGGCTGCCATTTCCTAGAGTCTGACTCCTTACAAATGCTCTGATTGCCTGCTGCAGTATGACCTGATCCCATGTCTTACACTCCCCTGCACTGATTTTCATTCAGTTCTGTAAGTTCTCCCTCTTTAAAGCCTAAGACTATGTGCCATATCCTCCCACGACACACATGCGATAAATAAATGTGCTAGTCTTTAAGTGCCACAAGACCCCTTGCTCTTTTTGCTTTACTGGACTAACCCAGCTGCCCCTTTGGAACTTAGCTAAAGTACGGGGACCGTTTATGATATAATTTAACATTGTTTTGTCAAAAGTACAATAACTGATATGAAACAAAGCCCCTGAGCTACTACTGGAGAAGTTATAACATGCTCTGTATGCTGAAGTCACTGTGTGCGTGTGCGCGCGCGCATCACATCTGCGCTAGAAGCGCACGTGCACACAGACACGCACGCAGGGCATTCTTAACCCCCCCCCCCCCGCACTCCAACTGTGTCGCTGACCATGATGGTGGGAACAACACACAACCCTCTTTCCAAACTGGCCATCGGGGGGGAGGACACTGCTGTAATGGCACCAGAGACACTGGACGCTGCCCTTTCTAACCATCAGAAGGCACTGCTCCTGTGTGTGCTCCATACCTGTAAGTTTGCTCTAGCTGTATTGTGCTCTGCTTCTGAGCCACACCCCAGGTGGCATGGTCCCAGAGAAAGCTTGCTAATGGCCCAATACAGAAATTCTCACACACAATGGTCCCAGGAAAACCTGATCAAGCTGCTCGTCTCTGGGTAGATGACTGTCCAGGCTGCGCAGATATACTGCCACCCTCCCTTCTGCGTGGGCCTCCCGGATGATTCGTCTACAAGCAAAGCACATAATCCAAACACCCAACATCATTTTTTATTAAAGTTCAACTGCTGCATGAGATCTTGCCCTCTCCGCTTCACTCCACTCCACACCAGCCCCAACGGCTGAAGAGAACAGATGGAAAACACAGATGGGTCTCCTGGATGAGACCTCGCCTTCATCCCTGTAGCGCCCAGTACCCAACACAATTCTCAATCCTTCCTGCCTATGTGGCACAGGCTCCTGAGACCAAGCCTCACGTGATGCAGACCTAGAACACCTGCCCATCCTATGAAAGGACATGATGCACAGAGAAGAAACGACGCCAAGAGCATATGCTGGCTGACCTATCAGAGCTGTGGCCCTGCTTTGGTTCCCAGATAACGAAGTACAGCAAGGAGGACAGCAAACTCCAAAAAGGAGGACATTGGACATAGAGAAAAAGGTAGTATTAATATAGCTGCCATTACCATATTATGTCATGGAAAATGGGTAATGATTAATGAATGCAGCATTTAAACTGCACAATGTCATGTGTTTTTTTCAAACTATTTTAAAATAGAAGTTACCAAAATGTTTTCTTTTACCAAAACCTGGATTTTGCATTAAAGGAAAGTTTTTCATGACCCTTTCATTTGTGTTCAAGAGCCTAAAAAAAGGTTAAAAAAGTAAACTTGCAACATATAAACTTGAAAAGCACCTAAAAAGTAAAGCAAGAAAAGCATTTAACGGACCTCTTTTCTAGTTTTCTTTTTTAATTGTAAAACGGGCTGCTGGGGGGGGGGGGAAAGGCCTGATTTTTTCTCCCCAAGTCAAATATGCCCCTTTATTAGTTTTACTTAATTGGACCCTACTAGTCAGTTTATTTATGGTGTACTTTATATTACTAGTGTCCCTGTTTTTTCCCCCCTGACTTAGCCCTTTCGTAGGGAACAACAAATCTAAAATTTAAAATGCCTAACATGGGTCTTGCATCCATAATCCTGGGGCTAAGAGCAGTCTGCTCTATTCACTGAGCTAACTAAGCTGCTGTTGCAAAGCAGAAACAAGCTACACACACATTCAGGGGATTCCTAGCCTCTTGGTGGGAAGTTGTTTTTTCTGAGCTGCAATTGGGCCACACATGCATGGGACCACTTCTGAGCTCATGGCTCTAATACCCAGCCGCTGGGGGAAGATCATTCTGCAGGGCTCCTGAACTGTCTGTTCTAGGGTTTTTTGAAAATATTCAACTGATTAGTAAAAAGCCAAACACAATTGCCTATTTTTAGAATGCCTGGAGGACGGAGGACGTCTTCCTTTTGCCAGACAGCTGGTAACCCTACCTGTGCGGGCCTCAGTCATCCGTTGCAGTGGTGAGATGGTTCTCTCCCTCCTATCCCTCTCGGACAGCTCCGGGAGACGGCACAGGGAAGCGTTAGAACCCCAGATGCCCATCATCAGCTAGCTGTGTGCCATGGGTGCATACCTGCTATTCTCCTAGGCCTTGGCAACGGCCAGTGCATTTGACTCCAAAGAAGACACCTGAAACTCCATCTTCATGCCATTCTGCTCTTTCCCCGAAGCTGCTGCTCTGCTCATCGGAACTCTCTTGCTTTCCTCAGCTCTGCAGGTAGAAGGGATGGGGCATCAGGGGAGCGCACCTGCACAGACCACCCTCTCCACAAGACCTTGAAATCACATCACCACCAGCCAAAGATCGCACCCCATCCCTTGGTGAGCCCTACACATGTAATGCAGGATGAATCCTTCCCCGTGACAGAAAGCCCAGCCACAGCAAGGGCATGACCTTCTTTCCAGCCACAGGGCTCCTTGATGGAGAAATTCAACAAGGGGCGAGAAGCACATGAAGAACTTCTTTGGGTGTGTGATGTACATGGAGGGGCCCAACTCTATAAGGTGAGGGTGGCCAGGGGAACTTCTTAAGCCCCAAGGTAAGGGAACATGGGGCTTAAGGGGAGAGGGCTATAGAGCTACTGAGATGCACCGAGGGACGCTCGAGGCCCCAGACACAAAGATGGGGGAGGAATACAGAGAGCACAAGAGTGGCCTGGAAGGGAAGCTTGGGGGCAGCAAGGACAGGAGGTGAGGAGGAGGCAGGCTGTGGGCGGAGGGAATGGCTTTCTGGGAAAGCAGGATTAGCAATAGAGGAACGGGCTGCATCAGTAGGAGCGTTTCCAGCCTATCGACGGATGTGATTTTGCCCCTCTGTTTGGCACCAGTGAGGCTGCGATCTGGAATACTATGTCCAGTTTTGGGCTCCCCACTGCAGAAAGGATGTGGACAAATTAGAGTCCTGCAAAGGGCAACGAAGATGATTAGGGGGATGGGGCACATGACTCAGGAAGAGAGACTAAAGGAACTTGGCTTATTTAGTCTGCAAAAGGAAGACATGGAGGATACCCTAGCTACTTGTAACTATTTGAAGAGATGCTTCAAAGAGGAGTGAGGTAGGCTATTCTCAGTGGTTGCAGAAGACAGAACAAGGAGCAGTGGTCTTAAGTTGCAGTTGGGGAGGTCTAGATTGGATATTAGGAAAAAAAAGTTTCTCACCCAGAGGGTGGTGAAGCACTGCAATGGGTTGCCTCAGGAGGTGCTGGCATCTCTGTCCCTGGAAACACTTAAGACCCAGTTAGATAAAACCCTGGCTGGGACGATTTAGTGCTAGGCAGTAGTCCTGCTTTTAGGGGACGATTGGACTAGATGACCTCATGAGCCAGGTCCCTTCCTCCTCTAATATTCTATGAACTGGGGGCAGTGAATGGGGAGAGATGGTAAGCGGGACTTTGGAGTAGCAGGTAGGGGTGAATAAGAGGCGAAAGGGGAAGGGGAGATTTGGGGAGCAGGTTGGGTAGGTGGGATGAGGCCAGGCCCAGCATACAGCAGGTCAGAGAGGTGGGAACTGAGCATCCTCCACAGGGCGGGGGCATGTGAGGATGGGTGGCTCAAGAGGGTGGTGCTGCAAGGTGAGCAGGCCCAACAGGACGGGGGCCAGGTGGAAGGAGGGACTGGGACAGGGAAGAGGGGTGGGAGCCAAGCAGCCCCCCCTCCATGACAAGGGGCAGGCAGGGATAGGTAGGAACTAAGCTTGGGGGGCAGGTGGGTAGAGGAGGTGGGGCAGTGAGGAGGGATGGAAGCTGAGCAGCCCCCACATGGCGGGGGAGCAGGTGAGGAAGGAAGGAACTGAGTAACCCCCACATGGCGGGGGAGCAGGTGAGGATGAGTGGATGGAGGAGGTGGGGGGCAGGGAGGAGGAGTGGGAGCTGAGTGGCCCCCATGGGGTGGGACAGGTGAGGATGGATGGAGGAGGAATGCATGCTGAGCAGCCCCCAAGGGGCAGAGGGCAGGTGGACATGGGTGGATGAAGGAGATGGGGGTCAGAGAGGGGTGGGAGCTGACTGAGTGGCCCCAACATGGCGGGAGGCAGGTGACGATAGGCAGAGGGGGTGGGGGGGCAAGGAGGATGGATAGAAGATGAGTGGCCCACACGGGGGGGGGGGTCAGTCGGAAATGGGTGGAGAGAAGAGGTGGGCTGCAGGGAGAGGCACGGGAGGTGAGCAGCCCCAACATCGCAGCGGGCAGGTGCGGATGTGTGGCAGAGAAAGTGGGATCTGAGCAGCCCCCAAGTAGCAGGGGACGGATGGAGAAGTTAGGGGCCAGGAAGAATGGGTGGGAGCTGAACAGCCCCTACGTGGCAAGGGGAGGTAGAGGTAGGAAGAAGGGGTGGGAGTTGAGCAGCCCTCATAGGAAGGGGACAGGTGGATGAAAGAGGAGGGAGGCTGGGAGGAGGGGTAGGAAAACTAACCCATGGCAAGCACACAAGAAATTCTGCAAGCTAGTGTGATTTACTTACCAGTCCTGTCGCACGTTCCTTGAGGCCTGATAGTGGCCAGACTTGATCTTATTTTTGTGTTCTTTTCTCTCCTTGCGTGTGTGTGTGGGGGGCGGTGGCTCCTTCTATTGGCTTCAATCAAAGAGGTCTGCCTTCTTCAGCCACTTAGATGGTACCTGTCATCAGGAAAGGCAGGCAGTTGAGACTGATCCCTTCACACACCCACCCTTCATTCACACACCTTGTTCACTCATTTCAATGAACTTACACAGCATGCACCAGTTTTCATCAAGTATACAAAATGCAGTACGATGCTTAAGCAGGTATTCCAAACTGACACTATGGAGTCTTGCGCGACACTGGTTGTAATGTCTATTACACAGGATTACAGAATTATTTCACTTATGACACTGAAGGACATCTACACAACTGTGAGAGGTGGAATTTCCCACTCCTCCTTGTTTTCTTTTTTTATGGCCAAACTCCCGCCTTGGATGAAATGTGGCTTGTCAGGTCTCTAATTGGAGAAAAAGAAACAATTAGGTGATGTTATCTCTTGACAGCAGGGAGTAAAGGCCTTCAAGAAGAGTTACTGCCAGTCCGAGTGGAACCAGACCTGAAGAAGGTGATAAAATAAACTATACCTGACAGCTGCAAAACTTATGAGTTACAACTGAAAGACTTATGAGTTCCTCTACTGACCAGACCAGTGTCAGTAAGCTTGCATGCCAACCAGTGATATGCTAATTTTCAGGGATTCAGGGCATAAAGCTGGGGTTCTGGTCTAGGCACGTTGGAGAGACGATAGGTTGGTAGCCTGTCGTGTCGCCCCGGGACCTGGCCACCCCCCAGGCCTCTCTCCCCGCCTGTAGCCACAGGCGTTATCACCTCTTGACTGAGCACCAAGGGAGTCTGTAGGTTATTTTTTTTCTCCTTTTTGAACTCTTTTACTAAGTTTTCAGTTTTCACCTGTTCACCCTGGAGTGGAGGGCCAGAGCCCACATCGGAAGAGGGTGGCAGGGGGTGTTCAACCACTGCAGCTGGTCGCGGTGGGCTCTGATTTCTAAGGCCACAGATAGGAGCCCGGAGGCTGTCCTGTGAAGCGCTTGGTCGAGCCACTTTAACACCGGTCCAGCCAAGTGCACGGAGCTTGCAGTTGGTAGACGCCAGACCGGTGGGCTACTGGGTTGACGGCAACAGATAGGAGCCCGAAGGCTGTCCTGTTGGTCCACAGCCAGAGCTGTCTTAACACCGGGCTGTTCTATCACATCTTGCTATCTCTAACTCGCTCAAAAGAAAACAGATCTGCTGTTCGTCACTCCGGAGATAACATCCAGATGTGGTAAATATAATTGGGTCAAATTTAAAACCTAAATTGGGAAAGGCCTTTAAGGGAGTGGATACATGTATCCTTATTCTAACTTCATTAACTTTAGCAATTAAGGTTAAATTGGTGTTTGTTATTACTAATCCCTCTCCTACACTCTCTGGGCAACAGCAGTTGTGTGAAAGCAAGAAACAGAGAAAAAGTCCACTTGTATTCCCCGCCAGGCACCCCAGCTGACCCTTGTAACTCCTAGCCGCAAACAGCCCATGGCTAGCCTCACCGGGTGATGACCCATGGTGTCTGGAGAGCAAGGGGGAGAAGCAAGGTGTTCGTGCTGTCCTGGGCTGCGTTTTATGTATTGGTGTGTGTGAGAGTTCAGTGAAGTCTCTTGCCCAGGGATTGTACTCCTTTTTTTTTTTTTTTTTTAATCATAACCCTAACCCCTTAAACTGTACCAACTAGGACTGGCATCGGGGTTTTGCCTCAGGCTTAGGCACTGGAATTGGAATAAGAGTACTGGTAATGTTAGTCCTGTATTTGTTGTTTATTGACTTGGTAATCTATACTTGGGAAATTTTTAAATGGCCTAAGAAAATAGAATTGCAAAAGCATACATTGTGTAGAAAGTTAAGATAAGGTAATTTGTGAGAACTTGTAAGCCTGTTTGTTTACCTTGGTTTAGCAGTATAAAAATATATTTGGTTTATAGTTATAACCCACCAAATACTAACAGTTTATTTACATATATACACCTCCATATAAATAGCTAATAATAAAAGTTACATAAATAGTGATTTAAGCAAAATAAGTCGTGTTGGTCCTTTGTATCCTGATTGGGACAACTTCTCAGCTTGTGAGGGTCACCCTGGTGTGCCCCCCCAGTGCCACAACAACAACAACAACATATATTTTAAAGGTAAATGAAATTCATTACCTATCTGTGCCTCTACAAGATGGATGGAGGCAAGGTAGAGGGTTGGGAGCTGAGGTGAGCAGCCCTCACAGGTCCGGGGGAAAATGGGGATGAGCAGCATGGAGGGGGGTGGGAGCTGAGCAGCCCCCAGGGGGCAGCTGGGGATTGACAGAGAGGGGATTCCCAGCCTCTTAGTCAGAAGTAGTTGGTGCTGAGCTGCAATTGGGCCAAATGTGCATGAGACCACTTCTGAGCTCACAGCTCCAAAACCCAGCCGCTGGGGGAAGATCACTCTGTGGGGCTCCTGAGCTAGCTGTTCTACTAGGGGGGTTTTCAAATATTCTACTGATTAGTAAAAAGCTGAACACAATCGCCTATTTGTAGAATGCCTGGAGGACGGAGGACATGTCTTCCTTCTGCCAGACAGCTGGGAACCCTACCTGTGTGGGCCTCAGGCATCTGTTGCAGTGATGAGATGGTTCTCACCGGCTATCCCTCTCGAGCAGCTCTGTGACATGGGACGGGGACGCATTACAACCCTGTGGAACAAAATATTTTTAGGAGTCCCAACAGTTATTGACCAAACCTTAGGCCTGTGTATACAACGGGCTATAGTCTGGCAGGACATCTACTTGTCAGGCCTGTGTTAAAACAATAGCTCTATGTGACTTTATCTCCCAGGGTCAGCAGCCGCATACCATAGCAATCTCTCAAGAACTCACTGAAAGCACATACAGCACTGGTTCCCAGCCGTTCTTAAGACCTGAAGAAAACATTGTTTATAGCACTAAATTACAATAAAATTTGTGATCAAAGACAACAATTTCCCAGGCAAATGGGGGCGATATGCTGAGGTGGTGGGCTTTAGCTATAAAAAAAAAAGCTAAACCTGTTAACTCATCGGAGGGGCGAGAGGTTAACAGCTTCCCGCACCGCTGAGGGTTTGGCCAGCCCAAAGCACCTTCCCACGCTGACTTAAAGAGGCAGCGTTCTAAACCCCTTTGCCTGATCAACAAAGGGTGGCTGTTTTTTTAGCAAGTCTTTTCCTTTTTCCAATTTTTTCCTTCTTTTTCTTCGTTTTAGAACTTTACCTGGGCACTCCCAAAGAGCAGGGCCCACGGCGGGCCGCTGCTTCTCCCTGAAAGGGGTGGCAAAAGCACGCAACCTTGTAGCCGGTGGCAGTCAGACCTAATAATTGTAAAGTCCAAAACTGGGCAAGTGCAAATTTGTTTCTCTTTAAAAGCACGCAACCTTGTTATTAGCTAGTTGCAGTCAGACCTAATAATTGTAAGGTCCAGGACTGGCCAAGTGCAGATTTAGTTCTCTCCCTGAATTCTATACTGTGCTAGTTCTTCACTTCTCTAACAAGACAGATCTGCTAAACCCTCCGGAGATAACATCCATGTAGTAAATATAATGTAGTCAAATTAATCATCTTATTAGAAGAAATGAGTTTTTTCATATAGTTTTAATAATCTTTATTAATATATGTTATTATTGCTTAACCTTTTTTGTATTTATAGCCTCTACCTCCACTAAACAGCCCAGTTGTAAAAATAGTTAACTGAACTGTTTTAACACTATAGCCAACCCTTGTAACTCCTAGCCGCAAACAGCCCATGGCTAGCCTCACTGGCCGTAACCCATAGTGTCTAAAAAACAAAACAAAACAAAACAAAAATTTGTATTATTTAAAAATTATAAAATTTAAGCATTTTATTAACTTTTAACTAAAATATTTCAACATTAAAAATATAATTTTTTCCACCATAAAAATTATAAACCACATTTATAAATCAATTACCCCATCTAATAATCATTAAATATTGATTATAAAAAATTAGTTACTTTGTGTAACTAAGTATTAAATTAATAAAACTATTAATAATTTTTTTCAGAACTTGCTGCTACATTTTTAATTTTTCTTTTTCTTATGTATATCTATATACCTCAATAAAAATTACATAAAAAATAACTAACCCAAAAAAAGCTGTCTAAACTCTAGTCTCTCAATCGATAAACACTCTCACACAATAAAAGTTTATACCCTAATACCCCACTCTCCCAAAACATCGCCTATTTTTAGAATGCCTGGAGGACGGAGGACACGTCTTCCTTCTGCCAGACAGCTGGGAACCCTACCTGTGTGGGCCTCAGGCATCTGTTGCAGTGATGAGATGGTTCTCACCGGCTATCCCTCTCGGGCAGCTCTGTGACATGGGACGGGGACGCGTTACAACCCTAGATGCCCATCATCAGCTTGCTGTGTGCCATGGGTGCATACCTGCTATTCTCCTAGACCTTGGCACTGGCCAGTGCATTTCACTCAACAGAAGTCACCTGACACTCCATCCTCATGTCACTCTGCTCTTTCCCGAAGCTGCTGCTCTGCTCATCGGATCTCTCTTGCTTTCCTCAGCTCTGCAGCTAGAAGGGATGGGGCATCAGGGGAGCGCACCTGCCCAGAGCACCCTCTCCACAAGACCTTCAGACCAGATCGTCACCAGCCAAAGATCACACCCCACCCTTTTGTGAACCCTAGACATGCAATGCAGGATGAGTCATTCCCCATGACAGGGAAATGGGGGTAAGGGAGCCTTGGAAAGTGGCTGGCAGAAGGTGGGATGGGGCAGGGACTGGGCAATAGGTGGGTCGGAGGAGTGGGAGCAGGTGGAGAAGAGTGGGGGGGAGGGGGGAGGAGCAGGAAAGAGGCAGGAGACTGGCACAGGGGTGGAAGCTGAGGGGCCCCCATGCAGCAGGAGAGGATGGGTGTATGGAATAATTGGGGTGGAGAAAGGCTTGGTAGGAGCTAAGCAGCCCCCATAGGAAGGGGGTGTGGACAGGCGAGAAGGAGAGTGAGAGTAGATTTTAGTAGCACCTGGAACCTTTCTAAATTTCCAGGCCCGCTAAGCACACACCACAGCCACTAGCACCCCGAAACACCTGCCCCAAAACGTCTGCCTCCATCACAACCCTCCCTCCCTATGTCCTCCTCAGCCCCAAACCCCATTCCTAACGTCCTCTGCCCCCATTTCCCTACCCCCGCTCCCTACAGCCCCCCGACCCCTATCCCGACGCCTTCTTCCCAGCTCCCCACCCCTGCTTTCCCGGCCGGCTGCCTGCCTGTCCCCAGACCTGCCCCCCCGACATGCCCAAGGAGCCGGGGCGGGCGCCGGAGACGGGCTCGGGGCCTCGCGCGCAGCTCGGGCCGGCCAAAGGGGGCGGGGCGGGGCCGGCCCAGGAGGCGGGAAGAGCGCGCGGGGGCGGGGTGGCCGCGCTCCCCTCAGCCGGCCCTGAGGGGAGCGCGCGCGCGCGCCAGAAGCCGGAGTTCTCGCCCCTTCGGGTAGTGGTGGGGTCCCGGGATCGCTGTCCCCTAAAAGAGGGGCCCGGAACGCCTTTCCGGGGCCTTCCCCCTCCCTTTAACCTCGGTCTGGGAATGGAGGGGGGGAGGCAGGCAGGCAGGGGGGCCGGCGGGCGGGCGGGCGCTGAGGGGACCCACCCGGAGCGGGGGCGGCGGCGCGGAGCGGCCTGACGTACCTGAGGAGACAGCGGCGGGAAACCTCGGCAGAGACCGGCGGGCTGAAGGGTCCAAGGCGTCAGGGAGCCTCGCCAAGGGCGCTGGAGAAGGTCGGACGGGGCGGAGAGACGGCGGGGGCGGGGGCGGGGGCGGGGGCGGGGAGGAGATGGGCAGAGGGGCCCCCACACGGCACGGGGGGATGGAGGAAGTGGGGAGGAGAAGGAATGGGGGGCAGCTAAGCAGGCCCCCAAGGGGGGTGTCACATGGGGACAAGGGCTAAAATATGTTAGCAGGCTGCGGAAGCTTCCTAAGTTTCCAGGTCCCCTTCACCCACCACAGCTACTGCCCCCCTCAGCCCCCATGTCCTCCTCAGCCCCAGTCCCCCTTCCCTAAGGCCCCTGCCCCCAGCTCCCACCTCTTCGCTCCACTCCCCCAGCCTCCTCTGCACCCTCCAGCCCACTGTCCCGACCCTTCTTCCCACCGCCCCACGCTTTCTTCAACGTGGCCACAGAGCCCGTCCCTATAAGCCCTGGGTGGGAATGGGGCGAGGAGGTGGGGCAGGGAGGGGGGCACTGACTGGACCCCAGGTGGCGGGGGGGGGG
>ML683351.1:0-22859 GCA_007922195.1 Podocnemis expansa | reverse complement strand
AAGCTCTGCAATAAATACATTTGTTACTCTTTAAAGGTGCCACAAGACTCCTTACTTGTTTTGTTGAGCTACACTACACTAATGGCTAGCCCTCAAGAGCTTGTTAACAAGAGAAAGGCTAACTTTGTGTTTTACTGTCTGGTGTTCTTAAGCTGTGTATAAGAGAGCAAAAGAGAAGAGCAGAATTAACTAGTACTTCCAGTCTGAAGAGTGGCAGTAAATAAATGATACTCAGTAATCAAACCAGTCTGATCTTACTGTTTGTACCCCTACTTGCCCCACAAAGCCAAATCCAGTTGCACAGGATGTTGGATTCTTTTCTTTTGAGCACCATTGATAGAAATATGTAAAGGAACTGTTTAATTGTTTAAAGCCCTCCTATTTCCCTCCCCACACTTAAGCCAACTTCTAATACCCCCTCTCCCCCACCTTTGTCTATGGGATTTGTTGTGGCATGCTGCCTCAGGGGTCTTGTGAGATCATTGCTCACAAGCCACTTGCAGACTTGATTGTATTTTGTTGTTTTCTCTCTGGGGTGGCTCCTTCTATTTGCTTTCATTGGAGATGTCTGCATTGTTCGGCTATTTAGATGGTAATTCACAAACACACCTTGTTCACACATTTAAAAGAAAATATACAGCATAAGCCTAAACCAGATTTCATCAAGTATACAAAATGCAGTACAATGTTTAAGCAGGAGTTCCAAACTACCACTATGGAGTCTTGTTGGACATTGGTTATAGCTGTTATATGTTATTACAAAATTATTTAACTTATGACACTGAAAGACATACACACAACATTAGCTAACATATACTTTAAAGGTAAATGTAATTCTTTGTCTGTCCCCCTACTTTATGTCTGTGCCCCACACAATTACTGAGAAATCAATCCAGGAAGAAGAGAGCCTTCACCCTCACACAGTGGTTAAAAAATAATTTGGTGGGCCCTGGAACCCTCTGTAAAGGAAATTGCAAGATGGAGTCATTTTGATTTGGAAGCTCTGTGTTTGCTAAGACAACATTAATTACAGAATGTATATCAAGTCATAGATAGTCAGAGAAGCTAGTGGCTTAGATCAATAAGAAGGTAGACTGTTTCTATAGATAATAAGGGTGATCCACAAATTTAGATTATAAGACAGTCCCTCCTGTCTGGACCCTGCTGGGAAGCTATCAACCTAGTCTGCTAAACAGGTTGACGTGGGCCAGGTAGCCAAGGGGTCACAGGAGTCTGGCCACTCTCATTGGTCAAGGACAGTAGCTGTTACCCAAATAAGCTGTAAACAACAACAGAGGCGGGCTAAGTTGTGTAACCTGCATATTAAGAGTAGTAACACCATGTAGGGATTTTAGGCATGATGTAACTTGTTGTCTTATGCATGAGCTTGTTGCATTATGTATACCGTATTTTGCATGTTAGAAGGTATATATGCCCATAACCCCTATACTGGGGGTTCTTGCTCTGAAAGGCTAGCTTCTTTTTGCTTCTATCAGATACAGTTCCTTTTATTATTCAGCTGAATAATAAACTCTGAACCACACCTCATTCCTGCTGAGTCTCAGCTGGGAATGGGCCTTCACCTTTGGGGAGGATTTGTGGTTTCTCTTTCAGGTTGAGAACCCGGACCAGTTTTCCCCCACACCTCCAAATAGGAGGGCTTCTTCCTGTATTGCTCAGACCCCCATCCAAGAAGCCATTTGCAACCACTTCTCAGCTCCCCCCCACAAGCTCCCTACCCCACCCATAACCCCCACCCCATGCAGGAGTGGGGGAAAACCGATCTGGGTCCTCAACATGGAAAGAGAAACCACGAATCCTCCCCAAAGATGAAGGCCCGTTCCCAGCTGAGACTGGAATAAGCAGAGAACAAGGTGTGGTTCAGAGTTTATTATTCAGCTGAATAATAAAAGGAACTGCACCACAGGGAAGCAAAGAGAAGCTAGCCTCTCAGAGCAAGACCCCCAGTATAGGTGTTACAGGTCATACATACCTTCTAACATGCAAAATACGATATACTTAATACAACAAGCTTATGCATAATATAACAAGTTACATCATGCCTAAAATCCCTACATGGTGTTACTACTCTTAATATGCAGGTTACGCAACTAGATTATATTTAATAGGCAGCATATACTTAGCCCGCCTCTGTTGTTGTTTACAGCTTATTTGGGTAACAGTTACTGTCCTTGACCAATGAGAGTGGCCAGACTCCTGTGACCCCTTGGCTACCTGGCCCGCATCAACCTGTTTACCAGACTAGGTTGATGGCGTCCCATCAGGGTCCAGACAGGAGGGATTGTCTTATAATCTAAATTTGTGGATTACCATTTTTATCTGTCTAAGTCACTAGCTCCCCTGACTGGATATACATTCTGTAATTAATGTTGTCTTAGCAAACAGAGACTCTCACAGAGAACTTCCAAACAGAAATTACTCCATCTTGCAATTTCCTTTACACAAGCATGAGCAGTATGTCCCCCCCACCCCCCATATCACCCAAGTCTAAGCTAGGCCCTTCCTTTAAAAAAAAAAAAATCATCATATTTTTCTAGTTGTATCTTAAATTTTTGGCTAAACTGCAGTTGTATCTATGATCTATTTACCCAATGTAAGTTACAGGGTATCACCCCGTGCCACCAGAGGCTGAATTTCAACAACACATGACTATTCAAGTTAGATGACTATAACACAAGGCTGATTTTGGCTGGTTGGTGCTGTATGAAAAAGAAAAGATAGGTATTGTCATATCTGGGGAGAAGTTACTAAATGAAAGTTATCTGAACAAACTTGGTACAAAGCATTGTCACTGTTTTGAAAAACAACTGGGCTGTGATGCTTCTCTAGGCAGGGACTATGGATTTAATGACAAAAATGAATTATTCAGGAAAAAATTAGACAATTGCTCCTGGATTTAGCCCCAGTCTGCCAGTCCTGGCAGTTTCTAAAACCAGTCTGTGTAAATGTCTGGATGGGGGCAGGACAGGTTAATGATGGAAATTTAACCCTTATGATTTGGGCTACTGGTACATATGCAAAAACATATCCTGTACTTCTAATATATTTTATGTTTATAAAATACAAAGTTGTTATACTTGCTTAGGGGTGTGTGTGACAAAGAGATATGACAAAGAAATGGTAAGTCCCTCCTAAGAGCAATCTAACTTAGACTTAGGACAAAATAAACCTGGAGTTAAGGGCTAGGAAGAACATATAGAATTTCTTTGGTTATCTTTATTATTGTAAAGCACAACTAACTAAACATCTGTATTGTTATATTTCCAAACATCTTGGCTATAAACATACTTATAGCTATACCTTAGGTTTCAATAAAAGTGTGAACAAGTTTGTAACCCCAAATCAATTCCTGCCACACCAGGCCCAGGCCCTGCCCCAACCTCCCTCAATTGCTGCCACATTGCCAGCCCCCATCAGCTAGCCCAGGCCCTGCCCTGACCCCCCAACTGCCACCAGCCCC
The DNA here is from genome assembly GCA_007922195.1 of Podocnemis expansa. Taxonomy (NCBI): domain Eukaryota; kingdom Metazoa; phylum Chordata; order Testudines; family Podocnemididae; genus Podocnemis; species Podocnemis expansa. The sequence goes on along the minus strand of ML683351.1, from coordinate 19,378 downwards.
CCCTCAGCCCCTGCTCCCCTGTCGCTAGCCCAGGCCCTGCCCCGGCCCCCCAATTGCCACCAGCCCCCCCAGCCCCTGGTCCCCCACCGCTAGCCCAGGCCCTGCATTAGTCCCCCAATTGCCACCAGCCCCCCGGCCTCAGTCCCTGCTCCCCCACCGCTAGCCCAGGCCCTGCCCTGGACCCCCAATTGCCACCAGCCCCCGCCCATGCCCCTGCCCCCTGCTGCTAGCCCAGGCCCTGCTGCCCCCCCATTCCCAGCACACTGGCCCTGGGGCTTACCTGGTGTCCTGAGCTGGCTGCTGCCATGAGGAGACAAACAAACTTCTCCCAGCCATGTGGGAGCTCAGCTCTGCTCCCTGCTCCTCCAAATGATCTGTGGGCTGGGCTGGAGCTTCCCTCCTCCCTCCCCGGCAGTACATGCTTCCACTACATGTACTGCCGTGCCTGCCGGTGCCATGGAAAATTTAAGGGGTGCATTGGGGTGCTGGTGCTGGGCAAAATACATCGGGGGCACCAGCCCCAAGATTCGGGGCATGTGCCCCGCGTGCCCAGCGCTAGCGACGCCACTGCTCTAACCCGGAACCGCATGCTCGGTCAGCACTGGAGTCCTCTGGGCACCACTGTCTGGCTATGAATACAGCTGCAATTGGCCTCCAACTTGGCACCATGTGCTCCGTCTTCACTGGAGCCCTCTTGGTGCCACTGTCCAGATACAAATACACCGTGGGCATGGCGGGCACCGTAGCCCCATTGGCACCACTCTACAGCTATGAATGAAAGCTGTGATCAGCCTCTAATTTGGGACTGCGTGCTCAGTTGGCACCGGAGCCCTCTCGGTGCTGCTCTCTGGCTACGAATAAAAGGCACAATTGGCCTCTAATGCAGCACTCCATGCTGGATTGGCACAGAAGCCCTCTTGGCACAGCTCTCCAGCTGCAAATAAAGAGCTGCAATCGGCATCATACTTCGCAAAGAAAGGGCCGGAGCATCTGAACTCCACGCCTTGGCGCAGTTCCACTTGCCAGTCGGCACCAAGGCTCTCTTGACACCGTTCCCCAGAAGAGCTCAGGTAAGCACACTCGTGGCCAACTCTGGCACCAAAGTGCCGGCGCAGTGTCTGGCCCTCCCCTCCAGGGTGAGTGCCTGGAGCCTATCACGGTACCACCCCACTGGAGGCCTTTGAAGTGGCAGAAACCCTTCGGCTCCTGAATACGCTGCAGGCCGCCAAAATAAATGGTAAGTCCGTCTTCCTTTCTTCCTCCACTTTACCCAGCACCAAGGGGAGCCGCTCACTACTTGGGCCCGTGCCACTGCGAAACTACAGGCTCCAACCCCTACAGCACTGACACCCTTGCCTTGGCACCGCAAGAGATCTGAGAGTACATTCCTCAGGCCCGGCTCCTTACTGAAGGATCTGCAGCACCATGTTTTTCCCGGCATTGCACTCAAAACCGGCTATCTCCTACTGAGGGCCCGGAAGGTGAACCCCTACTCAGTGCCATGGCCCCTGTGAGGGCACACCAGTACCAGGGTTGCCCCTTCTTCTGACTACAGCCACAAACAGAGCCCAGGGTCTTACAGAGAAGACCCTACCACACTTGAGCCCCTTCACCAGGCCACTGCCTACCTGGGTCAGGGTCACGCCCCTTGAGGGAGAGCAGGACCCCCTATTTGAACTGGGGTTCAAAACTTCTCTGGTTGCCATTATGATTCTCCCCCCTTATACTCGTGTCCTTCACACTGCTTGGACACACTGGCCTGAGCCAGCCTGATTCGTCTTGGGTCCTCTAGGAGTCCCAGAATGTTTGACCCCTGGTAAAAAAAAAAAAAAGCCTATTCATTTTTCAGCTTTTCAGCTGAGGGTTCCTGGCCATTACGCCTTGGTTAAAAGATTCCCTAGACCTTTGGGATGCTATGAAGAGTTTCAGCAGCTTCCTCCTACAAGAACACTTGGAGGATTTGAATGCTAAGGAAGGTGCCTTGACCTCTCGCAATGCCTTTACAGTGGCTTTTGATTGCTATGACCATGGTTACGCGCCAAGCAGCCTGGCTTCAGGGTCTTGACCTCTCCCAGGACTTACAGTAGGCCATATTAAACTTCCTTTTAGAGGGACAGTCTCTCTCTTTAACCACCCATTGACTCCCTGATCCATGGTGACTGTGTCCATAGGTCAGCCCTTAGAGCCCTGGGTATGCTTACTCCCCAGGTGCCTCGACGTTCCCAGCCTACCACGACCCTTTGAACGTATGGGGGAGGGGTCCTTGTTGTATTCTCCCCCCTCTCAGACAACCAAAATGGCTATCTTTTAGGAGCCTTTGGACTGTGGGATGATCGTTCCCTTTCCCCATTATAGGTGATCAACTCCAACAGGGTCATTTCTCCCTCCATCAAACCCTTGAACATCAGAGTGGAACCCTAAATGCTTTTGCTAGACGTCCCCTCACAATCAGCCTTGGGACACCCCTTCCTCCTCTTTGGTAACAATGTGCCTCCTTCTTCCCTTCCCATACCCTTCAGGTCAAATAAGGGCCTGGCCACCAGAGAATTCTCCTCACAGGCACTTGCTTCCAGTTGCATAAGCCCTTGGAGCCTTGGTCAGAACCCGGAGGTGATAGAGGTATGTGAAGCAGGCACATAATGAGCCGCAAAAATAAATAAATTAAATAAATAAATAAATAAATATAACCCTCTGAGGTCAAGGGCAGGATGCCTACACCTTGGCCAACTCCTTCCCAGTCAGGCACACTGAAAGGGTACGGTCCCATGTTGCTAACCCAAGACCACTCCTTATCTGTGTCGGCCTGCAATGGATCGGGGGGAAACTATTGCAGGGTGATGCACCCCGACTCCTAGGTGATGGGTAAGAGGGCAAGCTTATACTCTTTTCTCCTCTATCTTCTCCAGCCATGCCTCCCCAGCCAGTTCCCCCTTTAATATTGGGGCCATGCTTTTCAGACTTCTATTAGGCTTTTGCCTGAGGGATCCTCGAGTCTCACCATGGCGGTTTTGCCTTTTCAGCCCCTACTCCTCCTCCCCAAGGACCTTCACCACTTTACGCTGGTCCTCCTTCCCATGGACAGACCTCAGTTTAGCCCTCAACTGGAACCTCCTCTGCTCTGGTGCCTCCGTCTAGCCAGGCAAGGGTCGCTTTCCCTGAAAACCCTAGGCTATGTCTACACACAAAGTTTTATTTCGAAATAAGCCATTTTGAAATGACATTTTGAAATAAAACCCTTATTTCGAAATGACTTATTTTGAAATAAGGGAAAACCTATCAAAATGGCTGTTATTTATTTCAAAATAAGGCCGTTTGGACACGTTGTTTCAAAACAACTGTTTTGAAACAATGGTGTTGTTTCGAAACAACATGTCCAAATGGCCTTATTTCAAAATAACCATTTTGAAATAACAGCCATTTCAAAACAATCGGGATTTAACCTGTTTTGAAACAACGGTTCTTATTTCGAAAGGACGGGATCCATCCTTTCAAAATAAGAAAACATCATGTAGACCAAATTTATTTCAAAATAACCAATGTTATTTTGAAATAAAAGTGCTGTGTAGATATAGCCCTAGACAGCTGTCTAGGAGCTGCCTTGATCTTTCTATTGCACCCCTTTCCTCCCTAAACTTGCAACAGAGGGAGATAGTAGAGGATAGAGCTCCTAACCACCATTGGTATTCGTACACCTGAGTGAGCCATTTCAGGACCTGTGGTCTTCAGCTCAAGGTAAATCCCCTGCAGAACTCTGGCCCAGGAAACTTACAGACCCTAATAGGCTGGAGAACCTTATGCCTTATGGGTGACGTTTTCATAAAGTCCCCTCTTGCCCTCTGTGTTCCTTAAAGGACACAGCGGTTCTTCCTTGTTTTCCCTAAGTAGAGATTGCCTTATGCTTTCCTCCTCTTCCTGGGTTCTTTCCCTCTTCCCTCCTCCCACCCCGGACCTTCCCAAGCCTTAAGCCTTCCAATACGTAGGGTGGTGCACCAATAACACTCCTTCCCTCGGAGCAGGCATTATAGATCACGTCCGACTTGTGTCTTGCCTAAGGCTTCGTCTTCTCTCCTCATCAAGATCTATGCAAGATCCCTCATAGTTGGCCCATTGTAGCTGGGACCCAACACCTGCACCCGCTGCTAGAAATGAGTCATCCAGCTATGTTATGAAGGTTGACTGCCTCTCCATAGAAGTGAGAGTTGAGAATACCTTCTGAGCCATGTGCCCCCCTCCAAACACTCCGATTCTGGAGTTTGGAGGCACGACTGTCAAGGTGGACCTGCCAGATACCCCTTCCCTTGATTCAGCACACCTCCCCCTACGCGAGTCCACGTATTGGGAGAGTAGAGTACAGGGGCAGGGGACAGAAATGTGCACCCAGCTCAGAAGTTGCATAACCCCCCCCCAACCCCACAATGGTTTCATACCACCCCTCCCTTATGTCATTCCCCCCCTTTGGTCAGGGACAACCTAACATGGGGAATTCAATCACTTTTCTCTAGTTTCTCTCCTGATACTAGGATAGGTGTACCTAAGGGTTCCCCATTTTACTACTATAAGCTGCTCAAGGGTTGCCTCTAAAAAGGGGCCCTTCTGAGATGTCCACTTCTCTCTTTATGACGACCTCACTGAAGGAGTGTCTGTGACACTTCTGGGCCCCAGAGATGGGTCTGCCAAGCATTTAGGCCTTTTTCCAGGCCCTCCTTCCAGGCCCTCCATTCCCATGCGTCAACGGATGGAGGGGCGGGGGTCCCCACCCACTCCTTCCTTGTTATCCTTCTTCCTGTGTTAGCTTCCATATGGAGCTGGGATGCCTCAGTTTAGGCTGCCCCTTATCAGTCCTACCCATGGCATCTCCTGCCGGTATGCCAATGAGGAAAGACCTCTTGCCTATCTCCCATTTGGCCAAGGGACGATGTGTTCCCCACTCCAGTCTTGGTTAGTAACTTAACCCAATTGACCTTCCCCTTCTGGGGTTGAGGTGGCAAAGGCTGCAATTATTCCACCCTTGTCCTTCACCTGCAGCTGTGGGAGTCCGTTGACCTGGATCACAACTGCCTTTCTCAGGAGTCAATTTTTCAAGGAAGCGGCAACCTCCTACATGTAAGGCAGGCTTAGGAGCTGTGCCTAACAGCTGCTGATGTAAGGCAGGCTTAGGAGCTGTGCCTAACAGCTGCTGAAGTGGAGCAACTAATCTGCATGGGTCCTGTATTAGCATGGTGTTTGCATACTGAGTGCAAAGCATAGTGGGTAATGGTATTTGGGGTCAATCTACTGACAAATCTGTCTATATCCGTAATTCTACTGAAGGGAAATACAAAATACTGCCTTTTTGTAAATTGCTACTCTCTGTTTGTTTCAAATCTGTCTGGGTTAGTTAAAAGGTAAAAACTACCCTTAGTTAAAAAGAGGCTTGAAAGAAAGACAACTGCATATTTCAGCCTAAAAATGACAAGAAAAGAGTGAAGCTTTATATTAGTTTCTTTTGAAGGAAAATAGTGTAAGTGTTCCTCTCAAATGACAGCTCTGGCTAAGACTTAAGTCCCTTTGGTACATTAAGAGCAGTAGGTTATTTACATACTACTTGATGTTTAAGAGCTGCTGTAAAGGGGGAAAGGCAGATCCTATGAGCTGAGAAGAAAATCCTTTCCCCCCAAGCTCAAGTTTCTGAAGAGAAACAGCAGCAGATAGAGAGAGCAGGCAGTAAGCTGGGTGGAGTGAGTGACTGGAGGGTGGAGCTGGTGGGTGGAGCTGGCAGATGGTGAGAGGGGCTAGTGGCAAGTTGGGTGGTGTGAGTAACTGGAGGGTAGAGCCAGCAAACAGCAGGTGGAGCCAAGGAACAATTCTATAGGATTAAGTGAGTGACTAATCGATGGTGTTGGCGGATAGCTAGTGTGAAAGACACTCCTTATGTACCCTAGGGTTTGTTAGGAGCCTAGTTAATACTGATTCCACAGATCAGTGCTGGTTTTTGCCATTGAGTCTTGTGTGTTCTGTTATGCAGTGTGGGTTGTTGGGAACTTTGCTCTGTACTAACTAGTTAGATCAGCACTATTCCTGTTATTTGACCTTTTGCACTCTGTTTTGCTACTATTAAAAGTTCTGTTTACTACACCCAGGCTCATGCATGCGAGCGGGGAACCCTTACCCCTTTGGGGTGCCCAGGAAACAGTGCAGGATTCCCAGAAATCTGGGTGGGGGCTCAAGCCAATTGGTGGTGCTACATTATTGGGAAACCCCTAGACATAGAACCCGGCCCTTGTTCTGCCAGCCTGCCCTGGCAGAAGGGTTACATAGGCTAGACAGTCTTGCTGGTGACAAGGATGCTCTTTGCTATTATGAGATAGCAAATTCCTCTACAATGAACCAGGGACTGCCCCTGCTGAGCTATAGTCTCCTGATGGAGTGGCAAATGACTACAGCCCTGCAAATCCGCGGATATCCACAGATATCCACCTTATATCTGCATCTGCGGATACAGCACGGATATCCGCGGACCATTTCTTGCGGATGCAGGTCGGATATGGATCCACATAGTTTTATCTGCAGAGAGCTAGAGCCCTGCAAATCCGCGGATATCCGTGGATATCCGCGTTATAGCCTCATCCGCAGCTACAACACGGATATCCGTGGACCATTTCTTGCGGGTGCAGGTCAGATATGGATCCACTTATTTGTATCCGTGCAGGGCTCTACAAATGACCCCCTCGGCACTCTCTTGCATGCCTTCTTTCGAAGATCTTGCACTTGCTGGTGTATCTGTAGGCGTTTGCCTGGTGGCCCACTGCTGCTTCACCCAATTTTGGGTGCTGTGCTATTTGTGGGTAGCCATGCTGACAGCAGTTAAGGTTCTAACTCCGCCCACCTTCCATAGTATGGCTAACAGTCACCTAATACTGAATGTATCCGAGAAGCGCTTGCAGAAGAACGGTGGGTTACTTACCAGTAACCGTCCTTCTTCGAGATGGGCTGCTCAGATTCATTCAGATCCCTCCCACCATCCCTGCTACTCAGAGTTAGCAATTAATGGGAACTGCGGAGGAGCAGGGCTGGGGCCACATATATAGCCAGGGGGTGGTGGCTGCCAGCCCTGTCCTGACAGGCTAAGGCTAAAGAGAAGTTCCAGCCAATTGTGCACTGTGGCATGTAGACACCTAATACTGATACTGAATGAATCTGAGGAGCCCATCTCAAAGAGGGACAGTTACTGGTAAGTAACCCACCGTTCTCTAAAAGTTAAAATTTGCACTCTATTCCCAGGTTGTGTTTTTTGCTCTGGGGGATGGGGGTGGTGGGTTATTTTGGTTGTTGTTGTTTTCTTTAAAAAACAAACCACCTTTTGTGTGAAAAAAGTACACAGAAAAAATAATCCCATTTTACAGTTCAAATTACTGATAGCTCCAGATTTAAATCCCAGAAACGGTAGTAGATGAGTTAGTTACATATGTGTACAGAAATTATGGTGAAATGACCTGGTGCATTTTGCAGTAATTATGCAGTGGGCCTGATTTGCCTGACATCCCATGTAACGCTGATTGATTTGAGGGGGTACATTTCATGTAACTTTAGTTGATTTGAGGGGGTGCATTTCAAGCTCCTTGCCCTGGGTGCCAAAATTCCTCGTGATGGCCTATGTTTCCTCTAAGCTGTGCACATGTGTGCATGCGCACAGGCTGTGAAACCCATGCACACAACAAAATAAAGCATGCACAAAAAAATTCAACAGTGCTAATCTTTTTATGCTACTTTAAAAAGGAGATTTCAAGTAGCATGTTTCAAATAAAGTTTTGTAATTTATAAAATCACTTCCGTCACCATATCAAAATAAAATTTAGACATTATTTGCATCATGCACACTTACTTCATTGCATTCACAAGTTTGACCACACTCACTGGAGTACGCACAAATTTGGACACTGGTTCCAAAAATTTGCACAAATGAAATTTTTTGCGCATGCAGCCTATGAAAAATTAGAGGGACCACTGGTGATGGCACTGAGCTAAGCTAATCAGCAGACTTGGAAAGACACCTATTTCACATCTGCCCAAGAAGGCTGTGGCTATGGGGCACCCAAAACAGAAATCAGCACAGGAGTAGAATTTAATAATTGAAAGCCTTCTGCCAGGGCACCTGGCAGGACAAGGGCCGGGTTCTATATCGGTGGGTTACTTACCAGTCAGAAATAGGCGTCTCCGTGCTGGAGCGCCTGATTAGTCGGAACTTTTTGCCCTAGCCTGTCAGAAGAGGGCAGGCAGCCACTGCCCCCAACGCCAACCCGTGTCTATATTTCTGGCCGCCACCCGACCCCTCCCCAGTTCCTAGGAGTCACCAACTCCAGATGTGGGGATGGGGGGAGGGATCTGAATGAACACATTCAGAAATAGGTGACTGCTAGCCATGCTGATGGATGGTGGGTGGAGCTGGCTCTTCTGCCTTCAGCACAGCATGTCTCCGACCAGGGTAGTTGTCCATGAGCAAGGTCCTCGAAAGGTCTAAGGAATCGACTTAAGGACTGTCATCCAGGCAAGGGTAACCTGGGATTGCAGGACCTAACCCAGTGGAGAAAAGTCGGCTCAGTTTGCCCAAGCACTAATTGTTGCGCTTGTGCAGGAGGGCCTGAGGTCACCTTACGCATAAACATGATACCAACACACCGTGGCTATAGTAGAGGAATGCAACTGTAACCGCTCTGCCTAAGAGCGTATTGGCAGAGGCGTGAGAGTGCCAGAGGGGTTAGTGTTCTGGCAGCAACAGGGGTTAACATACCTCCTATAGGGAAATCCAGAAGGCCATCAGATTGTCTGGCTGGAAGTGGTGGGTACCAACACTGCAATAAGCAGTGGAGGAGAGTAGTAGACCATGATTCCTTTGGTCTGGCAGTATGAAGCACTTGCCACCCATGAGCCCGATGGGAAAGTGGATCTGACGCACTTAGCATCCATAGAAGGGATGGGCTACCAGAGATGGGTAGGGACTAGGAGAGCTACTGCGTCCTAGGATAGAAGAGGGGAAAGTGTGGACAGCTGGAAGCGGCAGTTGATGACCTGATACAGCGCATTTGGGAATGAAGCACCCGGATCGGCATGGCAAGGGAAGGTGCCTGACCCACCCAACAGCCCTATACAAGGCAGACCAGGGGAAGAACTTCCCGCGAGCCTGATGAATATAACCCAGGTCTACATGAGCATGCAGATGATGCTGTGATGGTCCCTGTTGAAGAGGACTGTCAGTATCGATAACCTTGTGAAGACACAAGGAAGTGGAATTATGGTTATTTCTCCCCCTTTTCTTTTTCAAATTTGATGGGTGACAAACAGCTGAAGGAGTATAAGGGCGAAGGGTTTTTTTTCAATGAAGCAATGCCCAAAGGTAGGCTCACAAGTTCGATAATCCTGGGAGCCAGATTTCTGTGGTCTACAGGGCTAAGCTCACATTGGCTTACATGACCTCCTACCTCCGGAAAGAGCCCAATCTGTATGGTGCTGACCTTAGGCCTGGCAACGCACAGAGGTGTGTGTCAGGATTTGGACTCCCTGAAGGAAGGGCCTCTAAGGGGGAAAAACAAGATATACCGAAGGAGGGAGCAGCATCCTCCAAGGGGGCAAAGCAAAAGTCCACCACCCCGAAGGTGCACATCCTGCAGTCTCCTGTAGGATACTTCCAGTTTATCTGATGTGTCTTCTGCGAGTGTGCTACTGTTGTCATTAGATCCTACTGTGAGAGTGAATTCTATCGGGGATGGCTAGCTCCCGAACTCCCAGTGGCTAGTCAGGATCTCAGGATAGGCATAATACGAGGTCTATCCAGCAAGAAAAGCCCCTAGTAGGCACCTAGGACGAAAACATAGAACCAAGTAGCGACTACTAGGACTAGAGAACCCTCAGAGCATGATGAGGAAGAGGGAGCTGTATCCCCAGGGCACCCAAATAGTGTTGTCCCGGAGCTGGGCCAGGATGACCACGGCACTATGGTCATCCCCAGAGAAGGAGCTTCAAGAGGAGCCCCGCTGGGTAGAGAAGGCAATGACTGAGACCAGACTACTACCCCTCCTGCGGGAGTGGTCTGTGGGCCATATTGGTGGAGCCCAGCTGGGGGTGCCCTCCGCAGGTCTTGGACCCCTGACTCTGGGGATAAAGACATCTTGCCTACCCACTGAACTGACCAGGCACCTTTGATTGCGAGTTTGGTGAGGAAAGCAAAAGGACGAGTGTGTTCACCTCAGATCAAGTGGCAAAGTGGGAGAGGAACACCGGCATTATTACGTCATCTCCTCTTACGAGTGTGACCTAAGAGCCCCCCCCCCCCCGCAATTGAGTGGGAGGGAAAGGGCACATCAGAGGTGTGGTAGTACCGGTCCGCCTCATCAAAGAAACCCCATGTATGGATGTTCGGATTTTATGACACATTCTGGGTAGCTGTGAACCAATGTTCCCTCTAAGTCAATGATGCAGCTGAGCAAGTTCTGGAGGCAGCTGAGCAAGTTCCCTGCTGGCTCCCTGACTCTCACTGGGTCCCCTTCCCTACTGCCTGCCAGCTCCCCCAGTGCATCCAACAGCTTGCTCAGCTGTATCATCAGCTTAGAGGAAACACTGACTGTAAATTAGCAAAAAGCAAGAAAATAGAATTAGATTAGAAATATCTTTCTTTTCTACCCTCCAAATTCACTGGAAGCCTGAGAGGCAGATTTAGTGCTTGAGTTCTTGTCGCACTATGTCAGGGGTCTCAAACTCACAGCCCACTGGCCACATGCAGCCTCTAAAGCTATTTTCTGTGGCCCTCAATGACACCATTTTTACCAGTATTTGCAATATTGCTACATAAAAAGGTTTCAGTGGTGCAGCCCTTGGGCTAGTGTACTGGTCCTCATGCAGCCTGGCCATCATAGTGATTTGAGTTTGAAACCCCTGCACAATGTCAGACATTAGCCAAATAAAATCTAGCACGCAGGTTAGTCAAAACCAGACAGTAATCCTCAATTAAACATACTTCTTATTTAAGAATTCCTCCTGATCCTATGATTTAACCCTTCCTGAAATTGTAGAGCCTTTTATCAACAGAGAACTTATTGATATCCCTGTCTCTACGGTACAGTTATTAATTTTGTTGCCCATATGACCATTTTAGCAGAGTTTGGAAATTCAGGCTGCCATTTACTGGAGCAAGTAGTTTCCCTTCTTTTTCTGACAAAGCCCATAATGGACTAGTGAAAAAGGAGGGGTACAATTATACAATGTTGTGAATAACAAGAGAAAAATAGACTGAAAGAACAGAATTTCCAGATATGTTTTTCTGCTATGTTGCTGCTACTTTATTGCAATGGATTCTGCTTACAACCCTACATAGAGAACATTGTTGCACTTCCTGAAGTTGTGAACCAGAATGTTTACACATAACACTAAACAATCTATCATGAAAGAAACGAAGATGCATTCACATGAACTTGAGTGCAACATATTCTGTGTATTCATACTATGGTGTTCATCTATTTCAGGAATGAAGAAGTTTAAAACACTTGGTTAGGTGGAATCCTATCCTTTCAAGATCCAAAGGGGCAGCTGTGTTAGTCTAGTTCAGTAAAACAAAGAAGGATCCTGTGGCACTTAAAGACTAACAATTATATTTATTGCATGAGCCTTTGTGGGAGAAACTTCAGTTCATCTGATGCTTTGAAGATGGAGGAACTTAGGATGCAAGTCTGATGAAGTGGGATTTTTCTCCCACAAAAGCTCATGCAATAAATATAATTGTTAGTCTTTTAAGTGCCACAAAACTCCTTGTTCATTATACTACATACTGGGTGCAAGACAAGTTGCTATGCTGACATCGCTTAGTGCTTGCATCAATGGCTCTGTGTGTATGTCTGTCTGGGATTGGTTGTGTGTGTGTGTGTGTGTGTCTCTCTCTCTCTCTCTCTCTGCCTGGGATTGTGTGTGTGTGTGTGTGTGTCTGTCTGTCTGTCTGTGTCTGGGGTTGGCTTTGTGTGTCTGGGGGATTTATTGGTGGGTTCTCCCATGCGGGGGGGGGGAGGGGCACCTGTGTTGAAGGGCTCCAAGGCCAGCAATTACATTCTAACCCTGCAGCAGGGGTAGTTTAAGCAGCCCCTGGCCAAGAGCCTTCCCTACTCTTCTGCCAGTTTCTCTGGCCATCCCCAGCTCAAGCTGCTTCTCCACCCACTTCGCTGACTCCCGGCACCTTCCCAGCCAACCCCCCTTTGTCCCGCTCCACACTCCAATCCCCTGAAAGCCCCCCCTTCCTCCTTGCCTGGCCTCTGGAGCCGCTCCCTGGCCACAGGCTGCTGCAGCCCCCAGCATGCTGAGGGTGGGAAATTTCAAACTGCTGTAGGCTGACGCAGCTGCCTGCCAGCAGGAAGACTGTGTCTTCCAGCTGGCTAGGCTCTGTGGCTGACGGCGGTGGTGCGCTGCTGGCAGTGATTGCTGCGCCACTGAGTGATTTCTGCTGCACGTGGGCGCACGTGCGCAGCTTAGAGGGAACATTGCTGTGAACGACAGGCCCGGAGAGGGAAAAGGAATCATTGTTCATTAGGGTACACCAGAAACGAGGCAGAGGCCCAGTTGGTGCAACTCCTCAGCAAATCATTCACCACGCTGTGAACTTGCTGGTAGTAATGAGTGTAGGGGTTTTATCACTGACATGGAGTCATGAGCGAGTTAGCAAAGGCCTGTGTCCCTAAGCAGGGTCTGGTCTGTATGTCCAGTATCTGACAGGCAGAAGCGATATGCCTGCTCTATGGGTTCAGGAAGGGATTTTCATATCCTGAGCTGGAGCCACATACCTTAGGAGCCTGAGGTCGATCAAATGCAAGCTATGTTTAATCTAATCCCGTTAAAGGCAATTGGAAAATGTTGGTTAGGGCAGCATGTAAGAAGAGTGCAAAGGTTGCTGCCCCTTTCCCTCCACTTTTGGGGCAGGGGAGTGACACCTTCTATGGGACAGAAAAAAGGGTCAACAAGGGGGCCTCCAACCACCTGGTTGGGGGAGTGGAACGGTAGGCTTTGTTGACAGGGAAGTGTGTGGGAGTGACATTCCCCGGTGTGGAATAGTCGCAGTAAAAAGGGGGGACGGGCCTGTTTGGATCGGAGCAGGAATCAACGGGGTGATACACTCCTTGATGTCTGGAGTGTGTTCGTGAATCCTTATGTGTCCTGAAAAAGTAAAGAAGCTGCCGCCCAGGGGGTAGGGGGGCGTTGTGTATGGGTGTGTTAGCGCCCTGGGAGCAAAACCTGTTCTCTAAGGGATGCTGTCGCGGGGTAGGCCCTCCCTAGCACCTCCTCATGGGGAAACAGGGGGAAGGATACCAGGGAGAGCACCCTGCGAGTCTCTGATCACACGGTTCCTGTACAAACGCGGCACTGCAGTCAGGGCAAACTGGTCTGATAGTGCGGCCTAACCACCACAGTCAGTACACACAGAGTCTATGAGCAGCCCTTGGATGAGGGCAGCGCAGCCTAACCACCACAATCAGTACTCCCAGAGTCCCTGAGCAGTGTGTGGTGCCCAGATAAGGGGGCTCAGGCCCTCCCACTCCACTGAGCCCCAGCCCAGGGACCTACAGGTGCCAGGGGCACACCACCCAGTCAGCAGGAATCCAAACCGAAACACGCTGACTCATTCTTCTATACACCCTGATGCACCCCCTCTTGGGCCCCCTGGACTGCTTCCTACCTTGGGCAGGGTGCAGATCTGGTCCAGTGTTGTAGAGAGTCTGCCTCTTTCCTGGGCCCGTGATCGTTGGCTTCTCCACAGGTCCTGGGCATCAGTCACAGGGCTCTCTTCTTGTGGTAACTGCCCCGTAGGGTTCACTCTGCTTGCTGAGTCTCCTCTGGATTGGGGCTCGCCTAGCTCAGGAGCTGGAGCCGCCACCAGACATCTTTCCCCTCCGTCGGACAGCCCTGACTGAGCTGTGCTGCTCCCTCTTATACTGGGGCAGCAGTCTGAGCATGCCCAGCAGAGCTTAAGGGGTGGAGCTTCCACTGCCCAGAGGGCTGGCTCGGCTACTGCAGTGTGGGGTGAGTCAGCCCCATCGCAGATGTCCATAGGATTTGACTGCAGATCTCCCCTGTGATCGCTATGGTCGTCAAGTAGGGTTGGGTAATGGGAGGGTAAAGCCCCCTAGTACTGTGTATTATGGTAAACAGCAGGAGCATGGATGTGTGTCCAACCCTAATCCTCTTCGAAGGACAAGAGGATACTTAACCTCTGAACCATCCACCTTCACCCAGAGGGAGGGAGGGAGGGAGGGGAGAAGGCCATCTGTCAGCTCGGAGGAATGGTGCTGAGGCAGAGGGCACTCAACGGCAGAGTCTGGATGGTTAACAGCACGGCTGTGATCATCAACAATACTGCTGACTGACCTGATGGGGTCCCTCCCTGGAACTGCCTGGGGGATGGCCTTGCCGGAAAGGTCCCCCAGGTGGATTTTGAACTGAAGTTGTGGTGGTGAGGACTGAGTCCTCACCAGTAACTAAAGAGAAGAGGGTAGAAGGGGGGGGTCAGTCTACTACGGGACCCTATGGGGCTAGAGGATGTAGAAGAGGACCTGGCAGAAGAAGGCTTAGGTATTTAAACTGCCCCTGGGGGTTACGAGCAGTCCCCAAGACAGCTGAGATCTTTTGTGGGAAGAGGGTTTCGCCCCCGAAGGGGAGATCAAGGGCCACCTGCTGAGAGGCTGGGGGCACTCTGGCTTCCTGTAGCCAGGCTGCATGGCGCAGGGTTACCGCTGAGGCCATGGTGCGGGCCACCATATCCACCGCATCCCGGGCTGACAAGAGGAGGTCCTGGAAGGCTATTTTACCTTCCTTCAGGAAGGCATCATACTCTTCCCTGGCCTCTGGTGGAAGTAGGTGTCTGAATTCGTATATTGATTCCCACACATCCAACATGTATCTGCTTGTTAGGGCCTGGTTGTTTGCGACCCACAACTGGAAGGCTGAGGAGAAGTATACTTTCTGCCCCAGTAACTCCAACTCCCTTGTATCCCTCGATGTTGGGAGGGGATCATGAAGAGTCTGACCTGGCCCTAAGGCCGCCTCCACCACAGCATGAGGTGGGACTGGGTGGTGGGTGAGTGAGTGGAACTCTGAGCCTGGGACCCTATACTTGAGACCCGTCGTGTCTGAAATGGGGGGGATGGAACCTGGGTTTTGCCAGCGAGATGAGATGAAGTCCCAAACACTGGGGTAGAGGGGAACCGTGACCGGTTCCGCTGAGGAGAACACCAGGCCAAATAAAACATTGGAGGGCGCCTCAGAGCATTGGATCTCCATCCCCATGTGGGCTGAGATGCAGCGCAGGAGATCAAAATGTGCTGACAAATCGCCCGTGTAAGAGGACAGTGTGGGGTTTAAGGCTCCTCCCCGGTGCCAGGGTGGTACTGGCACAGTCGCAGGGACCTCCTGCAGGGACCATTTGTGAGGGCAGTACTGGAAGGGCGATGGCACCAACACCCAGTGCCGAGGCCATTTAGAACCCTTTGAAGACCCTTCCCCCTGGCTGGAAGAGGGGGAAACATCTCTGGATCCACAAGGCGGTACTGGAGACGGCAGGGTGATATGCTGCTGAGTGGACGACTCCATGGTACCGGGACCCAAGGGGGTGATGGGCTCTGGGGCTTCAGAGCCCAGGGCCAGCAGTGGGGACAAAGAGCGGTGCTGCTTGTGCTGCGTCCAGACCCTTAACATGAGGGCCAGCTTCCCTCTTCTAACCGGCATCAGCAAGGGAGGTGTAGGCAGCAGGAGGAGTGCCCTGGCAGCCTTCACTGCCTCCAGGGTCGTCGGGATCGGCACCAACCCTGACCGCTCCCAGGGAGAGCCCCATATCGAAAACAGGGGGCTATGTCAGCACCACAGTACCTGGGTCAAATGTGACCGGTCCCAGGAAGAGCCCCACGTTGGAGACATGGGGCTATGTCAGTGCTGCGGTACCGAGGTCGATACCAAGCTGGTCCTGTGGCCTCTGTTGGCATTGTGCCGGGGGGGGGGGGGTTCTGATGCCGAACTGGCATGTAGTGCTGCAGGAGATCCTGAACCCTCGGGGGAAGAGTGCTGAGCCTGCTCAGATGCCAGGGCACAGCACCTTTGCTCCCTGTCCTTGATTGTCCTTGGCTTGAAGGCCAGACAGATAGAGCATGCAGTGACCATGTGGCTTTCGCCCAAGCACCAGAGGCACTTCTCGTGGGGATTGTCCCACAGGAGGGCCTTGCCACATTCGGCACAAGGTTTGAACCCCGGCATGGCAGACAACGGAGGAGTGCAATGTCCTGGCCGGAGAGGAGAGACCTTCTTCCGTGGAACTAAGTCCACAAATAGGTGCTCCCAGTTGGGCGAAAAGCTCATAAAGCAAATGAAGGACAGGCTGCTTGTGAGGCGCAAGGAGTGGGCAGTTCCATAACCAACACAAAGGTGGAAGAAATGAAACTGTGGACGGGTCAGGCGGCGGCCATACATATAGCCACAGGGTGGTGTGGGGGGGCGGTGGCTGCCTGCCCTCTTCTGACAAACTAGGGCAAAAAGTTCCAACCACTCAGGCACTCCGGCACAGAGACACCTATTTCTGAATGTATCCGAGCAGTGTTCGAAGAAGAACTAGGGGTTTCCCAATAGTGTAACACCACCAGCCAACTCAAGCCCCCACCCAGATTTCTGGGGAATCCTGCACTGGTCCCTGGGCACCCCAAAGGGGTAAGGCTTCCCCACTTGCAAGCACGAGTCTGAGTGTAGTAAACAGAACTTTTAATAGTAGTAAAACAAAATGCAAAAGGCCAAATAACAGATCAGCACTAATCTAGAAAAATTAGTATAAAGTTCCCAACAACTCACACCACATAACAGAACCTACAAACTTAAAGGTAAAACTGGCACTAATCTGGAAAATAAGTGCTAACTAGGCTCCCAACCAACCCTAGGGTACATTGGGAGTGTCTTTCATGCCAGTTGTCCGCTGATGCCATCTACTAGTCACTCACTCCATCCTATAGAACTGTTCCTTGGCTCCACCCACTGTCTGTCAGCTCCTGCCACTAGTCACTCACACCACCCAGCTTACTGCTCTCACTGTCCACTGGCTCTGTCCTCCAGTCATCTCACCTCAAAGAAAAATTTCTCTCTAGTGATTTTTGGTCACAGAGATAGTTTGCTTCTCTCACTGGTTTTCTTTAAATTTATTTTGGTGTTTTGAATAGCCATAAACAGCTCTCTCTATCTAAATAATAAAGACTTAACAAGAAGCTTAATCATAGCTATCCAAAGACAAAGGATGCAGTAGAAAGAAAGACTCAAAATCTTACCCCTATTGCTTTTAAGCTGAAACATGCATTTGCCTTTCCTACAAGCCTCTTCTTAGCTAAGGGTAGTTTTTACCCTTTAACTAATTCAGACAGATTTGAAACAAACAGAAAGTAGCAATTCACAAAAAGTCAGTAATTTATATTTCCCTTTAGTAGAATTACAGATATTGACAGATTTGTAATCTGATTAACCCCAAATACAATTACCCACTATGCTCTGCAACCAATATGCTAATCAGCTAATTGTGCTGTTTGTATTCATGCTAATACAGGACCCATGCAGATTAGTTGCCCTCCTTCGGAAGCTGTTAGGCACAATTTCTAAGCCTGCCTTACATAATAATCTGCAAAGACAGAGACTTCCCAGTTGAGGTAGCTGGGTAGGATCTATTTCCCTGGTCATCAGGCCCATAAGGGGCAGAACATGAGTTACAGCAGTCTTGAGACTGCTCTAAATAACATGAGGGGCAGCAAAAATTCTTACAGCTGCCTAAGTAGCCTGCTTGTGCCCTAGTCACAGTGACAGGATAACTGAATCAGACCCATGGATTCCATTTTGCCCTGTGGGTATCCAGTGCAAACCACATGATTTCTCTATGAGTCATCATGATTTTGTGGATTTCCATTGTTTGTTTCAAGCAAAGCAAACTGTTCAGTACAGGCTGCTAAAAGGCTATGATCATCTGTTGCTAATGGAACCCATGTGCCTAAAAAGGAGCAATCTCTTTTTAGGGATCTCTTTTGGCTGGGTTAAGTTGCTAGGCAGATTTAGCTACCCAGAAACCAGAAGTTTCTGGAACTAGTGTTTGGTCTTGAACATGCTCCACAAGTTTCTGTTTTTGTCCTGGAGTAAGAAGCCTGAGAGAAGCAGCTGGGAAAGGAGCAATTAGAGAGAGCTGCAGAGTACTTATTCTCAGTGATTGAATGTGAGGAGTTGAGCCAGGAGTGGACTGCAGGATGTTTTCTCCCTGCTTTGGACTATTTTGAAAGGGAGTTTTCTCTTGTGGGACTGAGAGCTGTGTAACCAGTAAACAGATTGCGTGGTGCTGGTTGCACAGGAGTTAAAAAGGACTGCATGGAATTTGCCTGAGGATTCCTGCAGCCAGAGAAGATGAGGATTGCTTCTGTTTTGCATTCAAACCTCAGGAACTTGAACAAAGGCTGCAACTGAAATAATGGTGACTCCACCTGAACTTTGGGACTCCTGGGTTTCTTGCTGTTTTTTTAAAATTTATTTTGGCTTCTTAGGATAAGGTTTGTTAAGTTAGTTAATAAAGTTTATTGTGTTTATTCTGAGTAGTAGTTTGTTGTGGGATGGGAACTCTGAGCAGTCTTCGCTGTGAGTCCCTTTAGCTGGGCCATAACTAGACTTTCTTCTTTGAGCACTGCTCAGATACATTCAGTGTCAGGTGTCTACGTGCCACAGTGCACAATTGGCCAGAAACTCTTTAGCCTTGGCCTGTCAGGACAGGGCTGGTGGCTACCGCCTCCTGGCCATCCTGTTGCTGTATATATGGGCGCAGCCCTGGTCCTCCCTGTTACCAACTTTGCCCATCAACTCAGGGTCTGCTCATTTATTAGGGTTACTTGCTTTGGGGGAGGGAGGTTGAAATTCTATTAGTGTACTATGTGTGTCACTTATGTCTGTGCAGAGCTTACTTCTCCCTTCTACAAATCTCTCCCAGTGGAACCACCCTTGCAGGACCTAAATTTCCCAAGACTGGGTTTCTAAGTGTGACTGAGCAGACTGGGTCTATCAGCACTCTCAGCTGACCCCTTATATGTTCATGAACTCAGCAGTCCAGGTTACACAGCACTTCTCTGCTGCCACACTTATGTACCCCTGGACCACACCGGACTAGACTATAGACATATCACCACCACCCTATACCGAAAACCTACTGATCGGTATAGTTACCTACATCCTTCGACCTTCCATCCTAAACACACCACACGATCCATAGTCTACAGCCAAGCCCTAAGATATAACCGTATCTGCTCTGATCCCTCAGACCGAGACAGACATCTTGAGGATCTCTATCAAGCATTCTTGAAACTACAGTACCCACCTGGGG
>VOCP01056090.1:0-22812 GCA_007922195.1 Podocnemis expansa | reverse complement strand
CAGAGCAGTTTACAGGCTCAAACCATGGGAAGCCTGAAGTCAAATTATCCTTTGTAATGGGAAAAGAATCCATAGTCTCGATTGAGTCTTGCATCAGGTATCTCCAGAGGCAAGGGGCCTTTTTGGGGGTCTTTTCTGACAGAAGTCAGACTAGAAGATTCCGATGGGTAGCTCAGCCCTAGATTGAGTGTATAGAATCACTGTCCAGTATTACTCTGGTTAGAGAGCAAGTCTAACCCCTGTCGTTGCTCAAAGCAGACAGTATTACTCTGGTTAGAGAGAGAGTCTAACCCCTGCCATTGTTCAAGGCAGAAAGCTTTTTACCCTGTCATTGCATAAGGCAGACAGTGTTCCTTCTATTAGAAAGTATCTAACCCTGTTGTTACTTAAGATTGGATAACAGGTAAATTAGTTGTGCATTTTTAATAATAAGTAATAAAAAAAAAGAGAGTGCCCAATAATATTAAAATTAAACTAAGTAAGGTTTGAAAAAGATCTGAGGCAGAAAACTTCTAGCATAAAATTACAAGATGTTGAGGGCACAGAAACAACAGCATAGTAAAACCAGTAAAAGTCACTCTGACAAAATGCTAGGAGATAGTTTAGAAGATTTTGTACAGAAAATAGGAAAAGGTCCATGGAAAGAAAATGCATTCATAGGACCAGGAGCTTTCCAACAATTATGCAAGCAATGGGATCAATGGGTTCAGGAAGATCAGAAAGGAATTTTTAAAGGAAAGCCCAGTAAAAAGGAAAGAAAATGAGCTGCTATGCAAGGATTATATCAGGTTGCAGCTACATTAGACAAAGAAGTAGAAAAATTAATAGAAGAAAAACAAAGATCACAAAAAGAAAAAGATAACAATGTTAAACAATTAAGAAATTCAGAAGCTGAAAATATAAACTTAAGATCTGTCCTGTTAACACAATCTACTCAACTAAGAATGTTTCAGAAGGAGATAGAAGAAGGAAAAGAGGAGATAAATAGGTTGCTTAAAGAAAGTGAAAAGTGGGAAAAGGTAGCAACAGATAGTCAAGCCGCTGTAAGAGTAATGTTCTCAGATGCAAAAGAAAAAGGAAGGATAGAGCATGCAGATTGTTTAAAACAGATAGAGGCTTTAAAGAGGGAATTGAGTGTTAGTCAAGGAGTAATCTCGGTAGTAACGAGCAATGCAAGTCGTTGGAGGTATGAGGAAGTAGGAACTGATGAAGATGAGTGGGAAGATATTGAGGAAGATTGTGAAGGGACAATACAAAAAGAAACCTTATACAGCACTTTAAGAAAAGAATTAAAAGAGCTTGAGAAACCACCTCCAGTAGCACCAGTGGTAACAACTAAAGTAACTAAGAAAACAAGAGCAGGCAACTATGGAGGTACAGAAGAAAGAACAGAAGAAAAACCCTATACTCCTGAACAAATTAAAGCCCTAGGAAGAACTTTAGGAATTCTAGACAGGAGTACAGTAATCAAATGGCTCACTAGAATAACAGGAATGCCAGGATTAACAGGAGTAGATATATCAGCACTGCTTAAGGAATGTATGGGTATGGAAAACTTTGCAGGGCTTCCCTATAACATACAAGGTGGAGAAGAAAAAGATAAGGAGGATATAGAGATGGAAGTTTTAAAATTCTTTTTCCCTGGGGAAGATCCAGTTATATGGTTTCATAGGGAAAAGCAACAGCCCGGAGAAAGACCAGAACCCTATATAGCCAGGAAAAAGTTAGTATACAAACATTCAGGTCTTGCAACTCCAAGAGAAGATGCAGAAGATATACATATGAGATGGGCAGATCTTTTAGATTATGATGTATTCCAATTCAGAAAAGCCTTATTGCTAGGGTTTGTCCCTAATGTAAGAACAGCAATGATTTCTATAGATCCAGCAGAAACACCTTTAAGGGACATTGAGGAAAAAGAAAGGCACTCTATGAAATCCAAAGGGAAACTTGCCCAGTCCCTAGAAAAAGAATTGAAAGTGTATCATCAGTAACTTTCTCAAATAATGGTCCACCAAAGAAAGAAAGCCCTCCACCTAGACAGATTAGAACTGGTAGAAATGAAGGATGGGATAGAAATGGAAATAGAATTGGAAATTCCTATTCTCGTCCAGCTACTCCTTATCCCATAAGGAAAGAAGGTTCAGTTAGAATGTGGGCATGGAAAAAGTTATTACAGTTTGAACCAAAAGAGAAAATTCATGGGTTGCCAACTGCAGAAATATTAAGGAGGCTAGCACACTATGAAAGCCCAACTCCATCTGCCCCTCCTCTCCCACCAGATCAAGAATAGGGAGGCCGAGCGCCCCCTATCTCCCCAGTGTCAGCCAAAGAGCATGCTGACTTAGTGGCACACTTAGATCAAGATAAATGGGGAAGACCTACAGTCTATGTAGAGTTTAAACAGGGAGCGTTCGGACAAAATATGCTAATTGATACAGGTGCCACTTTCTCATTAGTGAGTACCAAAAGGAAAAATCTATTTGGAACTCCAGTCATTGTTAGGAACTTGCAAGGATTTAAAGAAGCAGAAAGCAGAGTTCCATTCAGCCCTATAGTAAATTTTAGGTTAGGAAACAGATCTGGACAGGGACAATTCGGCCTCATAGAACTAGATGGGAATGGAATATTAGGAATGGACATTCTAAGAAATCTTAGGCTTAAAGTCGATTTGGTAAACAAAACATTATGGAAAATGCCCCTAGGTCAAAAAGATGTTACAAAAGAATCCATACTTATAGAAGCAGGCTATAGGCTATCTGCTGTAAAAGCAGCAGAAGAAGTAAAATGGCCTGACTGGCCACAAGAAATTTTAAAAATCACCTTACAGCATAAAACAGTGTGGGTTAAAAGCAAGGCAGAATGTGGGAAAATTAAGGCAGAAGTCTTAATTACCGGACCTGATCCCCCACCTCAAAAACAATGTAAATATCCCAAAGAAGCTGAGGAAAGTTTAGCAAAAACTATTCATGGATTGATAGATCAAGGAGTTGTAGTAGAAAAACAAAGCAGGAATAATGCCGCTATTTGGCCAGTTCTGAAAGCAGATGGAAAAACATGGAGATTAACTATTGACTTTAGACCATTGAATAAAGTAACTCCAATAACTGCACCAGTTGTGGCCAAATATCCAGAGGTAATGGCTTCTATAATAGGAGGAGCAAAATGGTTTACAGTGTTAGATCTAGCAAATGCATTCTTTTCCATACCACTACACCCGGACTGTTGGTATAAATTCGCCTTCACTTTTCAAGGTAGACGGTTGTGTTTCTGTAGAACACCACAAGGTTTTCATTTGTCACCTACTATATGCCATATGCATGTGATCAAAATGTGGGATGATATGCCCAAAAAGAATAATATCATCTCCTATGTTGATGACATCCTGATTAGCACAAAGAGTAGATAGGAAAACTTAGAAATTTTAGATCAAGTTCTGCAGAAAATAGAGGAAACCAGATTCAAAGTTAGCCCTGAAAAAGCACAGATATGCCAGCAGCAGATAAATTATCTAGGAGTGACTCTGGGACAAGAAGGACGTTCACCAGATAAGCAGAGAGTAGAACTCCTACAGAAACTGCCAGCTCCTACAGATATTTCCACTCTGAGATCATTCTTAGGGCTGACAAACTTTTCTAGAGATTTTGTGGAAAATTATGCAGAAAAAGCTTCTCCATTATACAAGTTGTTAAGAAAAGGTACCCAGTGGGAATGGGGAACAGACCAGCAAACAGCATTTACCCAGTTAAAACAAGCACTAGCACAGGTTCCAGCTTTAGCTTATCCAAAGATAGAAAAACCTTTTGTGCTTCAGTTAGCTACCACAGACACCGGAATGAGTGCAGTCCTCAGTCAAGACCATGGTACTGGACTGAGACCTGTGGCTTATGCTTCTAAAAATCTCAACGGAGTTGAACAAAGCTTCACTCCATGTGAAAAGGAAGTATTAGCATTAGTATGGGCTTTGCAGTATTGGGAATATCTAGTTGGATTATCCCCAGTGTTACTGGAAACCTCACACTCCCCTGTGAAATACGTTCTGACAGGAAAGATCAATGAGGGTCATGTATCCAGTCCTAGATTAGCTAAATGGACATTAGCCTTACTAAACAAAAATGTAAGCAAGGAGAAAGTTCCAGCTTTATCTCCAGTCCCTTATGGACTTATCATAGAAGGGGAACAGCATGAGTGTCCATTGCCAGAAATCCTTCCAGAAGGTCCTACACTATTCCAAGGAGGAACAAAATTGCAGGAAGTAAAAGATCAGGTAGATGAGATCTGGTTTGTGGATGGATCAAGTTATTGCAAGGAAGGACAGCATTTTACTGGATATGCAGCAATCAGAATCGCTGATGAAAAAGTTATAAAGGGACAATGCCTACCACACTCAGCTCAAGCAGCTGAAATAGTGGCGGTTGTTGTAGTATTAGAAAATGTCCCAGAAGACAAACAAGTTGCTATTTTCACAGATTCTGATTGGGTGCTACGAGCTATAGTAGATTGGATGCCTCATTGGCAGAAAAGGGGAATGAAATCAGCTGACAATAAGCCCATAGTTCATTCTGAAAAATTGATATACCTGTGGAACTTAGCTCAAAACAGATTACAACCAGTTTTGATGGGAAAAGTAAAAGCACATAGGAAAAACACAGAAGAGGCTCAATGGAATAATAAAGCAGACGAGCAAGCTAAATTAGGAGCCAAGGAGGGGTTTCCCTGGAATCCTAAAATACAATTTCAAGCAGCCCCAATAGCCAGCATAGGAGAAGAACAAGTAGAACAAATTGATCTAATAGCATTGCAAAAGAAAGATCCCGAAATAAAGAAACTAGTGGAGAAAGGAGAATTCCATGGATGGCATGTTAAAAGACATGAAACAGGACTAATACTAGCAGCCAAAGCAGAGGAAGACATACCAGTATGGGTGGTACCATCAAATCTTAGAACAGAAATGATAGCCTTAGCACATGATCATGGACACTTCGGTATAGATAAAACTTTAGACAGACTACAAATGGCAGGATGGTGGCCTAATATGAGATCAGATATAGAACAATATGTAAATAACTGTTTGCCTTGTGCAGCAAACAATGCCAACACCAAAATAGTAAAAGGAAAATTAGGACACCAAAGAATTGAAGGTCCGTGGTCAAGGTTACAAATTGATTATATTGGTCCACTTGCAAATACTGCTAAGGGAAACAAATACTGTTTGGTGATTGTTGATTCTTTCACTAAATGGGTAGAAGCAATTCCTACCAGGAACAACACAGCACTAACTACTGCTAGGGTATTAGTAGATCAAGTCTTTTCTAGATGGGGAATTCCAAAAGAGATAGATTCAGATCAGGGTCCGCACTTTGTAGGTGAAATAACAAAAGGCCTGTGCCAAGCATTTGGCATTAAGCAAAGATTACACATAGCAGGACATCCACAAAGTTCAGGACAAGTAGAAAGAACCAATAGAACTATCAAGAATGCCTTAAGAAAAGTCGTAAATCTGCAAGGAAAGAATTGGGATCAAAAACTACCCTTAATATTAATGGCTATTAGAGGAACGGTAGCATCTCCTGGAGTAACACCATTTAAAGCAATAACAGGAAGAAACATGAGATTGCCAGAACAATGGTGGTTAGTTGGGAACCCTCCAGATGAAATACAACCAAAAGTGCTAACAGATCACTGGATGCAGCAGCTCCTAAAATCTATTTCAGAAACCCATAAGCAAATAGCAGTAGCTTTAAAAACAAAAGCTCAGCAAATGGATCAAAAACTAGGACCAATCCTGCACCCACAAGAATGGCAAATAGAAGACAGGGTGATGTATAGGCAGTTCAAAGAAAAAGACCACGTCCTATGCCCTATATGGGAAGGTCCAGTTAAAATCATCAACAAAGCCAGCCCCACTGTGTATATGCTAGAAATTAAAAGAGGAAAAAGAAAAATCATCAAATGGTTCCATTCCTCTCAAATGAAAAATTGGAAAGGAGAATAAACTACAACAGCAAAAATAAGCCACATGCAAACACTTTGTATATATATATGTATAGTTAATAGTTAGTTATTTTATTTTTGTAGGAAATATGGAGAGTGAAAGTGAAGAAAGTGGATATGAGAGTGGTAGAGAAGATCAGACTGAATTATTGGATGGAGAAATTGCAAGATTAATAGCGGACTTGGATCATAGATGGTTTACCGTAGCAACAATACTGATAGATGGAATAATAAGAACAGTTTATTTTACTATAAATACAGGAGCAGCCTTTTCAATCCTAAACATCAATGGATTGTATGTTGATAATATAATAACAGAAGAAACTAGGTGGATTCATTCCTCATCAGGATGGGGAACGATTCCAATAAGCATCCCTCTAAAAACCAACATAGGAACAAATAGGTTGCTGGGAAGTTTTGGGCTTATCGATTTAGGTCCAAATCAGTATAGTGTTCTAGGATTAGATGCACTTATAGCAATGGACTGTGTAATAGACTTGGGAAGAAAAAGGTTGGTGGAAAGTAGAAATGGTGTGTAAAGTAATTATAAAGCAGGTATAGAAAGTAATCAAGTCACTCTTGCAATATTCAGAACTATGGCAGATTGGGTAGAGAAAGTAACATCAATAGAAGAAGATGAGGTATTGAAAGTATTGGACCAGGGAAGTACCACGCAGAGAAGTCTAGAAATTAGCAGATCTTACGACAAGAAGAACAAAAGGAAAAACAAAAATCAAGCCAGGAATTAATGAAAGACATTCTCTTTGACATTCTTAAGGATAATAAAGAAAAAGGGACACAGACAGAAGAAATTCCAACTGTTATGTTTCTGGACAATAGATATGTTATAACTCCAATACTAAAAGATCATTATAATAGACCATTAGTAATAATATTCATAAAAATGCAAGATAATGAAACAAGCCATATATGCTATGTAGATCCTGCAGCATCACATTCTGTGATCAATACCAAAGTGATGCCACAAATTCTCTTGTATCGAACATATAAGAGAATTAGAATAGCAAAGGTACCAGGAACAGTGGAAATTACAACTCCCTTAACACTAAGAATAGGGAATAAAAGAATTGAAAATGTTAAATTGGGAATAATGGAAATGAATGAAAGCCCATATGGAATACTGGGAATTGATATCTTAAGAATGCTAAAGTGCTCAATTGACCTAGAGAAGGATGCCTTGGTCCAAATCCTACAAAACTAATGTATATAAATAAATAAGTATTGTATTAGGAAAATATAGTAATATAAGCATAGATATAAATAGTATAAGATAGAAATATAGAATTATGTAAGTAAGTCATGCATTTGCGCTTATAGATACATTGAGTAAAGAATGGCTGAGCAAAGAAGAGAAGAACAGATTACCGAACATGTTCTTCCCATAGCTGCTGATGCAGAAGTAAATGGAAGGGCCATGTATCCGCAGGGAGCCCAAGTTGGAGAGGCTCATGATAACGTTATAGAACAAGAAGATTGGGATCATGACCTAACTCCTATTGTGGGGTTACAAAGAGATTCCAGTACAGGGAATCTTTTAGTCCCAGTCACATTAATACATCCAACCCACACAAATACTCATTTTTTCCAGCTTAGGCCAAATTTGTCGCACTCTATGATAAATTTGACAAGGCGGGACATTCTCCCTCCAACTGCGGGATACATTAAAGGCAAGGGAAAACGAAGGAGCAGAATAAGTCACCCTGTGCAAGTAAGAATTGGAAGAAAAATTATTTACCATAGATTCAGAATGAGGGCTTTGCTCAATGTAACCTGTGGCATCATTGGAAATGACATCCTAATGAAAATACATGGAAACACCATAGATGGCGAAGAGTTAGAAATTAGAGAGTTTTAAGATAACGTAGTTAAGTATAAGGTAGAATGTTAAGATAAGGTAAATAAGTGTTAGTATTAATAGTTAGTTAGTATAAAAAAAAAAATCCTCTCTCACCCCTATGGGTGGTATGTGTCATCCTCAACCTCGGGTCCTCTACCAGAGGCCTGGGAGTTTGAGGGTTCTGCGCAGTATCTTAGCTGTTCCTAGCACTGCACTCTTCTGGACAGAGAGCTCTGATGTCGTTCCTGGGATCTGTTGGAGCCACTCTCCCAGCTTAGGAGTCACAGCCCCGAGTGCTCCTACCACCACTGGGACCACTTTGGACTTCACTTTCCACATCCGCTCTAGTTCCTCTTTCAGGCCCTGGTACTTCTCCAGCTTCTCATACTCCTTCTTCCTGATGTTGCTGTCACTTGGCACTGCTACATCTATCACCACCGCGGTCTTCTGGTCCTTGTCTATTAGCACGATGTCTGGTTGATTGGCCAGTACCTGCCTGTCTGTCTGGATCTGGAAGTCCCACAGGATCTTAGCCCTGTTATTCTCCACGATCTTCTGTGGGATCTCCCATCTGGTCTTGGGAGGGTCTAGCCCATACACTGTGCAGATGTTCCTGTACACAATGCCAGCTACTTGGTTGTGCCGTTCAGTGTATGCTGTTCCTGCCTGCATCTTACATCCTGCCACTATGTGTTGGACTGTCTCTGAGGCCTCTCTGCACAGTCTGCACCTTGCGTCCTGTCTAGTGTATATATATATATATATATAAGATAAGGCAGTAACAATTATTATTTTTATTCCCTAGCTTTAGAAGGAAAGAGAGAGAGAAAAAGATCAGTCAGGAAAAATGGCAGAAAGAGAGTTCGAGGGACAGCTTGAGGGGCTCAACCTCCAGGAACCAGCGGAGGCAAATGAAGCTCAGGAACAGGGACAAGAAGCAGCCCTACCACAGGAAGGGTGGATAGGTTTAAATGAGTTCAAGCAGGAGGACTGGGACTGGGATATCAACCGGGACCCAATAGTCCAGCTATTTCGCTCTGCTAATGGATCCATGCTAGTCCCTACAATGATAGAGTAAGATGGACAGGCTGTAATGGTTCTTTTCAACCTCGCACCCAGCTCCCCAAGGTCAATCCTAAATGTGAACCAATTGCCTAGCGCTCCACCTGTGTCAGGTGTTGTACGCACGTACCAACCAGCAATGGCTCAAGAAACACAACTTATTGCCATAAGCCACCCCCTACAAGTCACGGTGGGGAGATGCTGAATCAATCACAGATTTGGCATGGTCAATTTGAACTCGCGGATCCGAGGAACATTGGGGGAAGATTTATTGTTAAAAATAAATGGGAAAATTATAGATATTGAAAGGATGGAAATTAGAGAAGCGTAAAATAAAATTTAGCTAGGGAATAAAAGTAAGCTTTGAGTAAAGAAATTTGTTAATTAAATAAGGATAAGTTATAGGATAGTTTAGTTTAGGTTAGAAATTTCAGTTAAGATAAGTTAAGATATAGATAAGTAAGTTAGAATAAGTTTAGTTAGATAAGTTAGGATAGGAATAGTTAAGGAAAAAGGATAAGTTAGTTAGGAACAAGATTTATTTGTATTAGGTAGTTTAGGTAGTTTAGGTAGTTTAGATAATAGTATTGTTAAATAGGAAATGTTATATTTGTGTTTAAAAACAAAAAAAATTGTTATTGTTAATAAAATTATTTGTTAAAAGAAGAAAAAGTGTGTAGTCAGTTTCTTATCAACCCAAGGTAAAGTCAAAAATAAAAATCTTTAATTCTAATTGTAGCTGAGTAACAAGGAATAGCAAGAATGAGAATTGAGGAGAAAGAAATCCACATGGTTGCAGTTGAAGCAGAAGCATCAGGAGAGGAAGCAGCATTACCATCTCAAGAGGCACAAGGACAAGTGTTTTTCAATCCTCTGCTAGACTTAGAAGAATGGGAGGATTCAAACCAAATTGCTAGACTTATTAGAAACCCAAGAAATGGAAGCATACTAGTTTCTGTTATTTTAACTCATTCCAATTACACACAGTTAGATTACTTTTATCTTATACCAGGTGCACCACGGTCTTTAATAAATCTAAGAAGAATGGAGGAACTTTCTCCAACGGCAGGGCAAATACGGTGTCCACATGGCACAATGCATATAACCCATCCAATTTATACACAAATTGGTAGAAAGGGTATTTATCATAGGTTTGGTATAAAGTTTTGGCATCATGCTGCTTTTGGAATCATTGGTAGAGATATCTTAAGAGCCCTGAACGTTTCAATTATTGATTTTGACCGCTTGGAACTTAGGTAGACATAGAAAATTAATGAACAATGAGTTATGTGTAAAGTGCTTAAATGTTATATATATGCAATCAATAATATGAATAAAAGAAAAAAAGAAACTAGTTATTTAAAGAAGGAAGGAAGGGCCTTTGTGTTTCTTTTGTTCCAGAACACAACGAATGGAAGATGGAGTCATCTTTGCATTGGCTTTTCTGGGTCTTTGCTTACTTGTGCTGCTGCTATGGTACTGTGAACGATACAGCCCTGACTGCAACCATTGAATGGAGTAAGCCAGCTGAAGATTCCAGTGTTACATTCGGAAGCATGGAAGAATGTATTTTCACACTTCCACCCCTCAATAACACAAAACTTATAGTTTTTATGGGACCAACAGAGATAGTAAGACCTTTAGCTCAAAACAAAAGTTTTTCCACAAACGGTGCCCATAAATGCCCTCTTAAATTCGATGATAAAGAAGAAGGATGGGTAACTATGACTATAGGATCTAATAGAGCATCAACACAACCTTTTAGTTGTACATGGAATGATACCAGAAAGCAAGGGGAATTAATTGGCAAAGTAAATAGAATAGGTCCATGGCAATGTGTTATCAGCCAAAATTCCAGCATTATTGCTAGTACATCCATTAAAAGAGTTATACAAGAAAAAGCACAATTAGTAAACAAGCAAGAAGTAGCCACTAGCGTTCAATGGGTTGATTCTCCCACAGCAGGGATAGTAAATCAGGTTCAAGGGTGTGAATTTACAATTCAGAAAGGGTCAAGAAATAAATTAGTGAAAAAGAATAAACCCTTTACCATAATGATGGGTACATTAGAAGCTATCATACAGAGGGATAATATACGAAATGTTGCAGCACAATTATCACATAAGTGTTCTCTTAAATTCAACACCATAGAACAGGGAAAAATTCTGACACACCCACAATACTATTCTGCCCCTAAACCATCTACTTGTGAATGGGATAATAAATCAAATAAGGGAAAAATATCGGGAACAACGATTATACCAGGAACTTGGCAATGTGCTATTATAGAGGGACCAAATGTAATATCAAGGTCAGAACAAAGAACAATTATGATTGAAAAAGAATCTAAATGTGGTATTATTGTTTGGTATATTCCATTGTGGAATAAAGGGGATGTACAGCACATACATGTTTGATGGTATCATAATAGACACAATGATACTGTACACACATTCCAATTAGAAGATCCTAAAAGAAATGTTACCGCCCATTCCTTTAAATGTCAAATGAATATAAGTATCTTTACCAAAGAAGGTGTAGCACAGGAGTCTCCAGGAACGTATAAACACCTTGTTCATGAAAAAGAATGTCAAACGGGGTCATATCATCAAATACTGTTTTATCATTATTGTGAAGCAGATGTAACCATAATAAGACAAAGGGGTAGTGGAACATGGAAAATTATAGGTAAAGATTTTGGCTATACTTTCCATTTACATGGGTATCTAAACCAACAGTAATGAATATTGGTCCTTATGTAGTAAAAGAAGACATTAGAAAACAATTAATAATAGATCCATCTTATTCGCTTAAGAAAGTGGTTTTAGATCTGACACAAGTATTCTCTTTAAAACCTCAATGTCAAAATTATACCAAACCTTTAGAGGAAGGATGGAAAAGATGGATATACACTCAAGTTTTTCCAAGTATCACAAAAGATAGGAAAAAAAGAAGCTTAATGGAAACAGCTCTAGGAGGAGCAGGAACCGGATTAGGAATTCTGAATAGCATAGACGTAGAAATATTGGCAAACAAATTAAGTAGACTAGGACAACAACTAGGAAATTTGGCAAAACCATTACAAACCTCCTTGACAGAAATGAGCTCAAGTCAATACATAGCTGCCAAATTACTTCCAGAATGGGAAAGATTCCACCAAGCAGATCATTTAACAATTCTGGATACAATTGAAACATTACAAAATAATGTATCTCTTGCCTTAGCATGTATTCAGGCCCAAGCATGGATGCATGACATAATGAAAGATATCATCAGAGATGGAATGAGTGGGCAATTACCACTAGAAATAAAAAGTGCAATTTGGAAGCATGTTTCAAAATTTGAAACTGAGCTACATGAATGGTGGAAAATGATCAATTTCACCTATAATCCATCTGAAAATCAAATTACTACATACATATTAATGATCACCAAGGCTCAAGCTAAATGGATATCTCCAGTAATTGGCTTAGGGATAAATTTAAACTCAACTGTAATGCAGCCAATGGGATATAAATTGTGGGCATTAAAACAGGAAAATACCTGGAAAACCATAGAACTTGAGGCTTGTGTGGAAGAACCAGATGGTGTGGGATATGTCTGTAATCAAAATGCTATTCAATCCTGTGATGTTTGTTTGAATGGGAACAAGGAGAATGTTACTATCAATTAAATCCAAAATCTTCCAATGAATCAATGATTGTATATGTTGGGAAAACTTGTACATGTATAAGAAGTTGGTGTACATTGTTCAAGGTGAATTGTTTATGACATCATACATAATCCGTATGAGAATCAATGTTTATGTAATATTACATCTTTAATAGGATGTGATATTAAGTACAATTTACCTCTAATAATTGACGATGAGATTAAAGAAGAATACAGACTGTATGAACAAATTGATCCAGTTCCATTGGGACCAAATATCACGATCATCCGAAAATTGATAGAACACCCCGAGTTGAAGAAAGAAGTGGAAAAGGTGAAAGAGACTGCTCAAAGTGTACTACTTACCGTGCGACATTCGGCTAATCAGATTGAACAAGTGATGGAACGTGTGAAGGGAATCTCACAACACAGTTGGTGGAGAGTATTTATGGGATTGTCCCCTACAGCCACCAAATATTTGAATGTTTTATTGCATCCAATGGTAATGTTATTAATGATGCAAATTGCCTTAGCTATTTCGCTCCTAATATTAGTATTTTGGGTAAGAGGAAAAATTAAGAAATTGAAATTCCTGTTGTGGCTATCGAATGGCAAAATATACAGTCATTCCCCAACAAATTCACTAAGCAAATCCTCACGTATGGATCCGGACGGAAGAGACTTGTGCCAGTATGAAGGCATGAGGGCTCGGTCTCCTAGCATGGAGAGCCTTGAGCGCAAACTGGACAAGCAACTCTACGAATGGATCCCAATGGAGGAATTGAACCATTATGAGAGCATGATGATTCAATCTCCCTTAATGGAAACTTTTAAACCAAACTCAAATGAGCATCTTCCAGAGGATTAAATTGGACAGAAATCTTTAAAGGTGCTGGACTTGAAAACAGGTTCTCAAACCCAGCAAGGAGGGGAATTGTAGCCTGAGATTTTTGCCATCTCCTTAGTGTATCACAGGAAAACAAATAAATAAATAAATAAATAAAAACACTAAGAAAATATAAAAACCCATATAAGTGAGAAATGGTAAGGCAATTTAGCAGAGGTTTGATGGCAAAGCTAGAAAATGGCATAATATGCAATAATTAGGGGTAAAGAACTCATAAATCAGTCATTTAACAGTGTTTTAAAATTAAATAATTAATTAATTAGATAAATAAATAAATAAAGGAGCATTCAGCAAGAGACAAAATGGAGAGATCCTAAAGGGGAAGTTACATAGCTCCACTATCAGATCTGACAGGAAATTCTAAGTAGGTCAAGATGGAGGCAAGCCTCTGAACTTTTGAACTCACTCAGTCCCCCTCCCATCAGGTATCTTAGGTATCCACCCACCTGTCAAAAAGACTTGTCAAAAATATTGATTTTTGTCACATGCACCAAGCAGGTGGACAGTGGAGCCATTCTTTTTGATTGGATGAAGATGAACTCACCTTTTTGTGACTGGTTAAGGAGCAACTGGGAGTGACAGAAACTGCACATAAAAAGGCAGTGCAGAGAGCAGCTCTTTGGAGATCTCTCCTGCTCCTTACTGGGTTCCAATGGCCTTTTGGCTGTGTTACCTATTGCACTAGGAGCCTAGAGCTAAGCTTGGACTTAGTCTCTGAGAGCTGAGTTTCTGACTCTGTCTCAAAGAGCTGATTGTCTGACTTAGTCTCTGGCACAGGGTCGTGTCTCTGAGCGGTGACTCAGGACATTATCCTTGAAGTCAGGTCTCTGTGCCTGGCTTCTAAAGGGCTTTCCTAGACCTCACAGCTGAGCAGGTAACCTGAGTTCTGCCTTTGAGGGTCTGTGAGCAACGCTGCCTTTGAGGCTTCTTCTACGATCTCGCAGCAGAGCAGCCAACCGAGTCCTGCCATTATGGTCTGCGAGCTACGCTGCCTTTGAGGCCTTGTTCCAGCTCCTGCCTGCCGCTGTTCCAGCCTGCCTGCCGCTGTTCCAGCTCCGCTCGCCCAGTGTTCCAGCCTGCCTGCCGCTGACCGATCCACCACGCACCAGAGCTCCGCTCGTCCATCAGCTATCCCGGTCTGCCCTGAGGGTTCCGAAGCCACGGTGCCACGGCAACCAGCCCAGAGCTGTGCGAGGCCTGCCAGAGTAGCCAGCTCTTTCCCCGTCGTCCTACCTTTTTACCTTTTTCCCACCTTTTTTTTACCTTATTTCCTTTTTCCAGACCCCATTCACCGCCTTTTCTATTTTTCAACGCAGCGTCCATCAGCCTTTTTGGGGTAAGCGAAAAGGGTCCCAAAGAGGGGAGGAGTGTTAGTAGGGAACAGTACCAGAGGAAGCCCAAGCCCTTTCTAAGTAACGTACTAAAGTAATTTATCCAAGTTAAGTAAGATAAGAAACCCAGAGTTAGACCTTAAGGAGCAGTATTACAAACTAAGATCTCTCCATTCAGCCAGCGACTGATCCCCGCTCGCTGAATGCTCTTTTAATTATCTCATTGTCTTTGTGTTATAGTTATAAGTTAAAGTGTTGCATATATGTTAATCGTATCTGTAAGTTATAGCGCTTATATGTTATAAGTTAAGTAGTGCCTGTATATTGTAACTTTCTAAAGTAATTTTAATGCATTTAAGTTTAATGTTAAGCAGCGTTTTTTCTTAAAGACACAGTAGCGCTTTAGCTAGTGTTTCTGATACATGTTACAATAAAGCCGCTCTTGATTAAAACAAATTACTGAGTCTGATTCTTTGTTGTTTTGTGAGCCTGTGCTTGATCGGTGGGCTGTAGCCGCAGTCCCCAACTTGGGACAAGTGTCCAGGGTCTGGATATTTGTCCGTTTAGGCGAAATAACCTAATTTAGGTTACCTCCTGAGATTAGAAGTACATTCAGACTGCTGGACGGTCTGAAAATTGATAAATTAAGTAATTGGATTTTGGGGATCAAATTATTCTGGGGTAACACCACCAGCAGAGACTCTGCATGTGAAAGCAGTGAAGCAGGCTGGACCAGAGTCGGACCTCCCCCAGGAAAATCCAGAGTCCTTGTAGCGATGTGGATTTTAATCTTATTGGCCGCGGGTGTCCCCGTTGTCGCTGGGTGGTAAGCATTGAGCAAGCCCCCTTGTTTTGCAGGAGCGAGTCCTGTCCAATTGGATCCATTGTCTCTGTGGTAAGTGTTCTGGTCTCTGTTTCCTCGCCCCCTCGGTTTCCTTACCCATTGTTTCCCTCCAATGAACGGATTTAACTGTAGTTGTGATTGTTTGCAGGGGGAGGAATTTCAACTTCTCTGTTTTTTTTTTCTTCCATCTCTTTTACACTGGCTGTATGCTTTTGCCTGATATTGCTTTGCCTTAGAGCTATGGGAACAATAGGAGATTTGTTTAAGGCAGTTGTTTAAGAAGGATCAGTTTTCTTTCCTCATTTAATTTTCTTCTTATCAATCTAATCATATAGGTATTTACATCAGCATAAGTAATTGTAAACCTGTGCTTCTTTAGTTAGTTTCGGTTTCCCTTCAAACCCTCCTTTCTCCCCCTCCTTATCGCACAGCTCTGTAAGTTCTGTTTTTATAGTTAAGGTGCTCACTGTAATTGCATCCGCATAAGTAAGTAGTTTAAATAAACTGTTTTGGCTCATTTCCCTGGTGGTCCATTTCTTTCACAACCCCACATGAACCTGCTACCCCTCCTCAGGGCACAAGTGGATATAAAATCACTGCATGAGATGGCTTTCCAGAAGTGAGTGTCATATCAAACTTTTTTCCCCTCACATTACTGAATAAGGATCATTATTTCTACACTTGAACAACCAAAAACATAGTCAAGCAAGTGATTTTATAATTGATGAGCGACCACCTCTCAGATTTCTGTGTTTAGATAAAAGGAAAGCACTCCCAGAAGTAATTCTTCTTTGAAAAAAATGCTGATGAAGCACACTGGACCAATGTCTACAAAAGGAAAATTTTAGTTTAGTTTTTTCTTATTTTGCTCTGAAGACAAATTCTTGGAATTATAAATTATGGTCCAAACTGGATGCCATCAAAAGACACAAACCTCTAGAATACTGAAATATTGTGTTCCCGCACCACTAAACTGTTAGCTATGTCTCATAATGATGTCACAGAAGCCAAAATTTCAGTAAGTAAATTATCAGGAAGTGGGGCAGGTAAATCAAGATTGAAGGAAAAAAAAAAAAAAGCTTGAGGAAGATGACGGGCCATTTTGATGTGATACATGAAGGTGTGTAATGAACGGAACAAACCCCACACTGCGCACCAAAGGGGAAGGAACTGCTGTGAGCTCAGGCATCCCTCTCTGTTGTACCAATAGCAAATGCATTAACTGGAGGAGACATTCAAAGGCCAGGGAGTTGCTCATATGTTGTCAGGTCACGGAGAAAAGAAGATACACTAGCTAACCACAGCTCCAGAAGAGAAGAGTTGATGGAAGTCAGTATGTCCACCTAAACAACTATTTTAAGGTGCCATCCCTGACGGAAATGAGGCCTGATGCATGGACATTCTGACAGGAACCATAGGTCTGGCTTATGAACTCTGGAATTGATTGAACATTTGTGTTTTAATTTGGATAATTCCAGGAGTGGGGAGCCCTTAGGCTGATTTGATCAGGATGGGGCCATGCCCCAGAAGGAGGCAGTTGCCACCCAAGAAGATAGGAGAAAGACCTAACCAGATGTAATTGCCAGAAGGTGGCTTGTTGTGAGTGCCCATCTCTTAGGCTGCTGTGCCCAGATGGCAATCTTGGGACTATACCAGGGAGTGGCCCAGAGAGGGCTGCCTTTCTGTCCTTGACTGTCTGAGCACTGAATGTCCTGCAAGGACCCTCAGTCAGATTCCTATAGAGTGGGAGGTCTCAGTCTTCCTTCCCCACCAAAGTTCCTGGATGTCAGAGTCATTATCCCTGTCCATTTGGCAGCACTGTCCTGCCAGGTGACCCGAAGTGCGGGCTGTTACAAGCTGAAAGAATTGCCAACTCTGAAAGCCTTTTTGTCAGTGAACATGTTTGAAAGGAGTATAGGAGAACAGATAAATCTTTCCAATAATTTTGAAAGCTTACAGGGAGTTGCTGATCAATTCACCTCATTCAGCAAAATACATGGAACGGTGAACTATGAGTAACCAGGAACTGTACGGAAAGCTGGCCATATGTTGGAAGAGAATTTTCTTCTGCTTGTCTTGAGCAGTTTTTCTCATTCACATCTGCTTACAGCAGCAGCTCTCAAACCATAAGATGTGCAGGATGTGCAAAGTGAGGTACGAGCTGTAGTTTTTGTTTCTTTTTATTTTTTTAAATGTTAGCAATGATGACTGTCAGCATTGGCCAGCTGGGCTTGCGCAGAAGGGCAATAATGGCTATAGGAATCTGGGCTCAGGGGATAAGGGAGACAGATGGAGCATCAGTAGCTGTGGGTTGACATTAGGAGTCACATACAGATGGGGTACTGCAGAGATTTATGCTGGCCCCATCCAGGGCTCTTCTTGAAAATGGAATACATGCGGGCCGTTTGCTGATGCCATGTTCATGAGGCAAAACACTACAATTTTCAGGCCTCTAAGATAAAAGAGGATAGTAACAAATCCCCTTATTCATCTAGGTGTTGTAAAAAATGCACAGACTATGTCACTTAGCAGCTTCTACTCAGAGTGTTCAGTGGAAATCTATGATTCAATAGCATAACACTATGAAAAAACAAACAAACAAATGCTATTTGAGGGTGTATTAACAGGCATATTGTAGGTAAAAAATAAGAAGCAATACTTACTCTCTCCTCTGCACTGATTTGGCAGCAACTGGAGTGCTGTGTCCCGGTCCGGACACCTCATTTCAGGAACGATATAGACAAATTGAAGAAAGTCAAGAGAAGAGTGACAAGAAATGATTAAACAACTGCAATACTTGATATCTGAGAGACGATTGAATGAACTGGGTTCATTTAATCTGGAAAAGAGGAGACTGAGGCATACATAATAATAGGTTTAGAGAACCTGAAAAGATCTTAAAAGAAGGAGGGGGGAAAATATTCACCTTAACTGCTGCTGATAGGTCAAGAAGCAATGTGTTTAAATTATAGCAAGGGAGATTTATGCTTGAGGTTAGGAAAATATAAATAGGAAGAGGTAAGACAGTTAGTTACCTGATTGGGATGGTTTAGAATGGTACAAAGTACTGCAATGAGTACAGGTGACTGGACTCAATATTATCTGTTATGATCCCTTCCAGTTTCTATGCTTCTAAGTTCTTGGCCAAATGGGACTGAGAATTGTTGATTAACAAGGAGATATCCTTCCTATCTCTTGTCATGTAGATTTGTCAGTGGACCCAGTCGATTACATTCTGCAAATATATTTTCTTATTTTCACACGAAGCTCTTTGGTTGTGACCCCATAAATGATAGGGTTCAACGTTGGGGGGATGACCACAAAGACATTGGCCATGATGACATGAACATGGGCACTGATGCCTTGACCAAACCTGTGTGTCAGGGAGGTAAAGATGGAGGAAGAGTGAAAAATTGTTATCACACAGATGTGGGCAGTGCAAGTGTTGAGGGCTTTTTGGTAAGCTTTTTTGGAGGAGATCCTGAGAACAGCCCTGAGGATCAATGCATAGGACAAGATGACTAGTGCCGGATCTAATCCACTGATGAAAAGAAGGACAAATAGTGCGTACTTCTGGTTGACTGTAGTGTCCCCACAAGACAACTTCACAACAGCCATGTGTTCACAGTATGTGTGGTGGATAATGCGACTGGTGCAGAATGGCAGCCTTTCCAGGAGCAGGGGTAATGGTAAAATTAGTAGAATAGCTCGTATCAAACCCAGTAGCCCTAGTTTAGCAATCCGCACATTGGTGAGGATGTTGGCATATCTCAGAGGGTCACATATGGCAACATAGCGATCAAGGGCCATTGTCATGAGAATGGCTGAATGAGTAACAGCAACCACATAAATAAAGAACATCTGGGCAATGCAGCCATTGACACTGGTCCCTCTGAAACCAAACCAAAATAAGCCAAGTGCCTTCGGTACAACACAGGTGGACAGGCTGATGTCTGTGAGCGCCAGCATGCAGAGAAGTAGGTACATGGGCTTGTGCAGGGTCTGCTCTTTGCCCACAACAAGCAGAACTGTGAAATTTGCCAGCAGACAGATGATGTAGAATGTACAGAAAGGGATGGAAATCCAGATGTGCTCATCTTCCAACCCAGGGATTCCAAGTAGAATAAATGTTGAGAAGTTCAAGGCGGTGAGGTTGAATGATCCCATCAGATTGTTGAAGCACTGATCAGGCTTAGATATGATTAAATAGCTGTAAAGAGAGAGAAGCACAGTGAATGGAGGTACACACTTGGCTAACAAATAGGAAGGTTGGGCATTTCTCTCACAGATATTTCCTAGGTATTTTTCTGGAATGTGCTTGACAGGAGGTCAGACTAGATGCTCTCACTGTTGTCTTCTTGCATGCAGATAAGTGACCAAGTCTCTTCAGCACATGCAGTAGTGAGATGGAGGCAATTCACCTGCAAACTGGTGTTTGAGCAACAGTAAAGTGTTTTTTTGTTTGTTTGTTTGTTTGTGTTTGTGTTTGTGTTTTTTAATCATGACAATGCTGAATTTAATCCAGGGCAAAAAAGTGTCATGAGATTAATAAACCTTGAAAAGTGTACCCCAGGTGCATTTTGACACTGCTGAGGTATTCCATGAAACATGGCCTTGATGAATATTTCAAATGCAAAACAATACTTTTGGGACCCCATAAAATTTCCACCCTGAAGAATGTATGTACAACCATCACCATTAATTCATTCATTAAATGTCACCAGAGCTGGATAGCAAATGATCTGACAGTCCTGGGTTTTGCCTATGTTTCCCAGTGGCTCACTGCGGTAGACAGCAAGCAGAGGCTCCTACACATGGCAACTACATTTACAAAAAAAACCAAAAAACAAAAAAGAAAAATAACAACCACCATCACCCACAACCACAAGGAGTTGTGTGGCACTTTAAGACTAGTGCCACACAACTCCTTGTTTTTGTTTTATTTTATTTTATTTTTGCTGGACTAGACTAACAGGGCTAGCCCTCTGGAAATTGAGAAGATATATTTACATAACCACTGACAGAATGAAGAATTGCTTGCTTCAGTAGAGAATGTGCATATTTCTCAGGTTCTTCACATCAGTCCCATTAACCCCAGACAACAGGTGTGGAGGGTGCTGACCTCCAGCAGAGGAAGAGAACTGGGAAGTATGGACTGGATTGCAGGTTGTTGGAGTCACCGGAGACTGTGAAATATAGAAAAGATTTTGTCTTTCAGAGTGCTCAGTCCCAAGGATGCCTCCCCACGAGGAGTATTGGGTCCCAATCCTTGGACTTCCCTTCCAGTCTTGTCAGGCCCCCAAGCCATCTCCCCCTGACACTTTGCCCCAGCCCGCCCTGGCCCTGCTGCTGGCCTTCCTGGTGGAACCCCTGCCACCTATCCCCAGAGCCCCACTTCTCCCCAGGGCTCACTGGCAGCCCCCTTCCACCTTCTTCCCAGGCCTCACCATGGGCCATCATCTGCCTCCCCCTCAGGCCTTGCCATCAACCCCCCTGCCACCTTGTGTTGGCTCCCCTGCCACATGCCCCTGGATTTCAGCCCCTCCAGGCATCACAGAGCTGGCACCCCCCACTTCACATGCCTCCCCAATCTTCTTACACCATCATTCCCCCCCCCCCCAACTCACCTGGCTGGCTGGAGTCCATGCCTGTCCACTTCCACCATGGTTCACATGTGAGTGGGTGCCAGCTGAGCAGCTGGGAGATTTACAGGCATCCCCAAACCAGTCCACCTCCTGGAATCCACACAACCCTCATGGGTGGGATCCTGAGCAATTGTCCAGCCTGCCCCAGAATTAAAACCTCCTTTGTCTCTTCTCTGGAATCAGGTCAGCATGGGATGGGGGAATACTATACACAATTGAATAAGCTGAAGAGCAAACATCAGTGGTTTTCTCCACTGCTCAAATAACGGCAATTGCATAATTTATCATTCAAAAATATATATATTTTTTTAAATGGAAACAAAAATAAGAATAGGCTGTGACACCCAGTCTGCAGTTCTAGGCTTCCTAAAGGCAATATGACCTGAGACCAGCCCACAAATACTTGTGATCAGGAAACCTCCCAGCACTGGCTTGGAAACAACAGTCATAAAGAAATAAGAATTTCAGTCCTGCTGTTCACACGTCCAGGTACCTTCCACTTCTTCTGCCCATAGATCCCACTCAGTCAAGGCTAACAATTGGTGGCAGACACACCACACAGCGACAGCTCATAGAACAAGTTCCTGATATTGCTTTTCCATGCTGGCAATTGGTGGAGATGTCACAAGGCTGTTGTAGAATATGTCACAATAGAAGGGATGGCCTGGATGCAGGAAGGTGTCTAAGAAAATATACATCAGTGTCTCAACATTACATTACAGTCTAAGACACCCCTGGCCCCAGGACATTAAAGGTGTAGGAGAAAGTAAAAGGTTAAAATAGGAAAAATGACTAGAAGTGTTTAGGTGTTGTCATTAGAATGACTCAGTTCTTTTCTGGTACTTCTCCATTTTACATACTTCACCATATGTTTCATGTCAATACCTGCAGGAGACAGTAAATGGTTACAACTGGAAAAATGAGTAGAAGTGTCTAGGTGTTGGGTCAAACCTGAATGAAGTAATCCAACTGTGGGCCCGAACTGAATGTACAGTGTGCCTGAACTGAAGCTATGGACATGAAACAAATGGTGAAGTTCAACTTCACTGGAATTGGCAAGAAATAAGCTGAAATCATAATAAGGATGAAAAATGGAAAAGTACCTGAAAGGTGCTGAGTTGATCTAATGCCAACAAATAATGCCAAAGAGATAGGGAAGTATTATGTAAGTGACCTGTGCAAAGATATGGTTTCGGTCAAACCATGACACCTTGATGGACAGAGATGTCCAATGATGCACGGTCCTATCAAATTGATGGGTGGCATGAAGAAAGGGACCAATCAAGGTAAATTTAGATCCCAAAGGTAACTAAAGCATTAACCAAAGGAGCACCTCAGCTCAGGATCACCAGGCTAACTCCGTTCCTGATTAAGGCCCAAGACAGGCTCCAAATCACTGAGATAACTAAGTTCTCATTAGAGATTTGAGCCAGAGGTAATCCTGAGGGAGCACACCTTCAGATACTCATGCACATATTCACATACACACAGCCAAGCTGCTGTTAGCACTGGATACAAAT
>ML683344.1:9147-32480 GCA_007922195.1 Podocnemis expansa | reverse complement strand
AGCAACATCAGGAAGAAGGAGTATGAGAAGCTGGAGAAGTACCAGGGCCTGAAAGAGGAACTAGAGCGGATGTGGAAAGTGAAGGCCAAAGTGGTCCCGGTGGTGGTAGGAGCACTCGGGGCTGTGACTCCTAAGCTGGGAGAGTGGCTCCAACAGATCCCAGGAACAACATCAGAGCTCTCTGTCCAGAAGAGTGCAGTGCTAGGAACAGCTAAGATACTGGGCAGAACCCTCAAACTCCCAGGCCTCTGGTAGAGGACCTGAGGTTGAGGAAGACACGTGCCACCCATAGGGGTGTTGTACATACATGGCATCAAGAGGAGCTGTATCAAGGATTCATTAGTCAGTTTCTTAGGGAGAAATTTTAATAAAGCTGTTTAACCATGTTACTTATAAGTTGCTATTTACTTACCATTCAAAATTCAGTCATTAGATTTTCAGATTGGTTTTGATGGTGGTTATACATACCTGGAAAGTTGTAACTCAGAAGCTTACTTGCTATTTTGTTTGTATGGAGGCACAATGATTTTCTTTAATTAATGACCTCTGTTTCATCTGGACTGGGATCCTATAAATTATTACAAGAGGAATAATGCTGTTAAGTCAATATACCAACTAACTCACATTAATCTCTCCCATGAACATGAGGAGCAATACCTGTGTTATATAACCTAAACTTTAGTTTGCTTACAACTATTATTGACTTTGTGGGACTTTTTTTTTTTAAATACACATGTTCATTCACTACTATTATGTTGAGATTAACCTTCTGAAGCTGTATAAAATTGGCAAAATAAAAGC
This sequence comes from Podocnemis expansa, assembly GCA_007922195.1. Classification (NCBI taxonomy): domain Eukaryota; kingdom Metazoa; phylum Chordata; order Testudines; family Podocnemididae; genus Podocnemis; species Podocnemis expansa. Next base: position 31,679 of record ML683344.1, on the reverse strand, counting down.
TGTTACTTTTTCCTTTCCTATGTAAGACAAAGCAACCCCCTCAGTCTTCCAGAATAGCTGCTCTCTCCTTTGGCAGGATGGGCATGAGGTAATCTGTTCCAATTTGAACAAGCCTGTTTGCTTTTCCACTCCATACCTCTCTGTTAGAGTGTTAAGAATAAGCCCGGGCTTGGGCCAGTGAAGTGCCCTTCCATCCCATGGGAAGGGGAGGGTTGATCTGATCTGCCTATATAACTCACACCCCTGTAAAGTATCTTGTTCTGGCTCATTTAGAGGGGGGAGAGTGGGTCGTAAATGTAGTAGTGTTGCCCTGGGGGACTCAAGACCATGTCAGTCCTTCCTCCAAGCAGGTGCCTGGGTTTTCATTTACCGTTCTCCACCTGAAGAAATAGACTACCTCCTAAAGGGTATGTCTACACCAGGGGCTTAAGTCATTTCATGAGTCTTACGTCAACTTAAGCAACTTCCTGGGCACATTTGGAGTTCATTAAGTCAAATTTAGCACTTGCTTAAGTTGACTTAATAACTCCTGCCCTTAAAGTTGAATTTAAGTGCTAAGTCAACTTATATTAAGTTGACTTTGTGCAATGTCCCCATTAAAGTTAACTTTATAAAGTCGCTTAGTGCAATAGAGCCTTTTAAGCTGACTTTATAAAGTTAACATTAAAGGTGTCTCCTTGCTTAAGTTGACTTTATAAAGTCGACTTAAACAAATGGGGCCTCACTAAGCCCGTCTCTACACTGAGGACTTTTTCAGTGGCAGTCAATTGCTGTTTATGCAAGGAACATAAAATTCCATATCTAAACAGTGGTGACTTTCTAAGCCACCATTACAGAGTAGGGGAAAGTAGACCAGAAATTGCTTGTCATTGGTTTTCCCCTACACCCCCTGACCTCCAGAACTTCCGGGGTCAGCTTCCAGGAGTGGCACAGTGAATTCATACTCACTGCAATCTGCTCCCAGAAGCCTGAACTGATGGCAGCAAATTTGCTGCCATCAATATAGACATACACTGAATTGACTTTAAGTAGACCTTTTTAAGTTGATTTAACTTAAGTTGACTTATTGTGTATTAAGTTAGTATTAACTTATTAACTTAAGTCGACTTTAAGACATTAGGTGATTTTAGTAAGTTGATCTTATTAAGTTGATCTTATTAAGTTGACTTAAAGACTTATTAAGTTGATTTAACTTAAGTTGAGTTGAAGTAGAACTTATAAAGTTTATTTAACTGAGCCCTGTAGTGTAGACATAGCCAATTTCTGGAAGTCTCTTCTACTGCCAGAAATTTGGCAGCTTGCCTCTCTCCCTCCACCCTCTCTCACAGCAGCAGGATTTTAATGGATCTGGAGTACCCTTTAGTTGGACCCCGGGGCCTTTAATTTACCTGTTTTAACCACCTCTCTCCCTGTAAGACAAAGTGCTTTCAGCAGGCTAGATAAGGATACCTCCCCTGGTAAACCTTTCATAGCCACTTGGCATAATTTACCATATATGAGAAATTACATTAAATAATATAATTTTAAATGTATCTAGAGATTTCATTCACTTCTAACTGATACATATTTAGGTCTGAGTGACAACTTGCAAAACTAGGAGTAGACCTAAAGAACCATTTCCATCACTTTTATGCTCCCTCTTATAGTGATTCTTAATTATTTTCCAGGTAAAGTTAAAAAAAAAGGGAGGGGGGCTTTCGTGATTTTATTATATTATTTGTGCCAAAAAGTTGAGAAAAAAAATAATCTAGCTATCAAAACCTTTCAGGTATGTATTGATTTAACAGAGTATATCTGGTGTTATATTTGGCAACACACATTCAGTTAAATATGGTCTGGATCTGAGAAATGAAGTTGCAATGTTCCCATAGTTACAGAAAAAACAGACTGGTATACAACTAGTAGTAGCAAGAGTAAGAAAAGTTTGTTTAGTGTTTATCACAGTTTAAAGTCACTTTATTTGTAAAGGAGTACATTGTAGATAATTAAACTGCTACCACTTTATTTACAAGAGTAGCTGTAAACAACTACATAATTAGAATCACATCATCAGTGCGCAGTAGGTTTTGCCTTGGTGTGAAGGGACATTGTAGGAGATCTAGTGCTTGGCCAGCGTTTTTCACTCCTTAGTCACTTCTTCACCTCAGTGAGAAGAGGGTAAGATTTTACCTCAGACCAAGCTTTTCTAAAGTGACTCATGATTTTGGATGTCTTAGATTTTGGGTGCCCATTTATAACATTCTGAAGAGGATGGATTTCAGAAGTTGGCTGTTTGTTACTTTTAAAAAACAAAACAACCTTTAAATATGCCACAGATGTAGTCATGTTAGTCTAGTTCAGCAAAACAGACAAGGAGTCCTGTGGAGCTTTTATAGGCTAACAAAATTGCCACATATTCCCCTTTAAGGTTTCTCAATCAGGAAGAACAAAGATCAACGCATGCAAAATCATTTGTTATTTGAAATTTGTAACCATCTGTTGGCCCTCAAGGACATCTGAACATTTTTCGTATATGGAGTTCCACAGGACTCAGTCCTGAGTCTAATGGTTTACATTACTGGCTTGTGCAAAGGAGTAGAATGCAAGATTATAAAATTTGTAGGTGACATCAAGGTGGGAGGAGTTGCAAGGATTTTGGAGGACAGAGAGGTTTAAAAATTCAAAATGAAATGACAAATTGGAGACTTGATCAAAATTCAGTAAGATTAAATTCAATAAAGAGAAGTACAAAGTACTTCACTTAGGCGGGAAATATTCAGTATACACTTATAAAATGAAAAATAACTGTTTAGGAGGCAGTACTGATGAAAAGGACTCTGAGGGTTATAGTGGACCACAAACTTAATATGAGTCGTCAATATTATGCAGCTGCAAAAATAAAATAAAATAAAAAAGTTTAATGTGACTTTGAGGTGTAGTAACAGAAATATTGACTATAAGATACAAGAAGGAATTGTTGCACTGTACTTGGCAGTGGTGAGATCCCAAATGTAATATTGCATTAAATTCCGGGCACCACAATTTAGAAAAGAAGTGTAAAATTTGGAAAAATCCTGGAAGAGACCAACAAAAATGATAAACATTATAGAAAATCTGACCTATGAGGAAGTTAAGAAAAGTGGGCAAATTTAATCTTGGAGGATAAGAAACATTGGGAAAAAAACAAAAAACAAGGCTCAAAACAATCTTCCAATACATAAAGGGATGTTACAAAGAAGATGATCATTTATTCGCTATGTCCATAGAAGGTAGGAAAAGAAGTAATATGTTTAATTTTCAGCAAGGAAATTTTAGGTTAGATATTAGCAAAATCTTTCTAACTATAAAGGTAGTTAAGTTCTGGACTAGGCTTCAAAGAGAGGTTGTGGAATTCCCACCACTGGACCTTTTAACAACAAGTTACACAAATACTTCTCAAGGATGCTCTAGGTTTATTTCATCCCACCACAGAGCAGGGGTGAACTTGACTTTTTAAGTTCCCTTCCGGTGCTATATTTTTATAATTCTAAGTATTATTCATGCAAGAATATAGAAAGAATGGAGCAAAGGGTTAAAATCAAGTAGCTTCCCAAAATGGCTTCTTAGACCACTTCTAGACCTAAAATGAGATTTAATTAGACAGTATTAATCTTCTAGGCTTGTAATAGTGCTTTCTGCCGTACTATTATAGGAAATATTAGCAAAGTTGTATGTCGAAGACTCAGCCTGAAACTGCCCTTCACAAATTTTAGACAAAGTCTCAGAAAAGTGAGACCTTCTAGATAATTCCTAGTAAATGATTCGAAGCAGTGGCAAACAGTGTTCAGATAACTAAGTAGATTGATTAAAGTGAAACTGATGAGGTAGGGAAGAATTTATGAAGGAAAATAATTTACTTAGACCAGTTATGAAAAAGTTGAAATCTTTGCATTTTATAATATGTATGCTATTCAGAAACATTAAGTAGCTGTATGAAAGAGGACATATTCTGGACAAATACATATCAAACAAGAAAAAGAGAGATCCATTTTAAAACTATATCAAATTATATCAAACCCTCTTTATCTTTGCTGTTGCAGTGTGGACTGATCCCCATGTCTTACACTCCTCTGCATTTCTTTTCATCCAAATCTTTAAGCTCTCCTTCTTCAAAGCATCTGACAAAGTGGGATATTCTACCATGAAAGCTCATGCGACAAAAAAAAAAAAAATCTGTTAGTCTTTTAGTGCCACAAGACTCCTTGCTTTTTGTTGTTGTTGTTGTTGTTGTTTGTTTTTGTTTTTGTTTTTGTTTTTGTTTTTGTTTTACTAGACTAACACGGCTGCCTCTTTGGAAGTCCTCTTTATCTTTTGTGTTTTCTCACCTCCATATTAGCTTGTTTTTCTTTCAAGTGAATTTATATGGAACTTTTCAGTCATTCATGGAAAAAATTCAATGTCTTAATTTTAATTATGATTTTAATCTACATCTATAGCTTTATCACCAGTCCCTACCTTCTCTGAAAGTTCTATCTGGGAAGTAAAAAAACATTTAATTTCAAGTTGATGCAAATTTTTATAAAATTTTTGTCCAAGTCTTTGGTAGATCAAATTTTTATGAGAATTATATATAGTAATATAAATGCAGTTCATTGACTGAATGACAAAACTCCAAAGAATTCTCTTGGGATTTCAAAACAACTGACAATAAAGGATGAAAGGGGCAACTGTTTTACCCTTGCAATCATGAAAAAACTAAAATGAAAAAGAGCACAGAACGTGTCTCTACACTTGTAGATACATTTCCAGAAATTCAATTGTAGTCAGTGCAGACACACACTTTTCAACAAATGCAAGATTAGGCTATATAAGGATAAAATAGTCCAGTTTATAAATAATATACCAAGTAAAATGGCATGCATGACACAGATCTATAATTTCAATCCTGCTATAATGTTCACTGCTTGCTCTTGAATAGGGATATTTGCTTATCTTACTCAACAATGAACCCAGATGTCAAGTCTGGAATGTATTTCCCATCAATGTCATGTGGGTTTTACAATTTCCTTAATGTTCCTTTTAATTGTCTATTGGTAGGTTATTATTTTTTTTTTAACAATAAAAGGGTTAGGGTTAGTTAGAGATTGATGAGCTGCCACCTCATGGATATATTTCCCTTTGAATGATCACTGAAAAAACATAGTTCATTGTGAATCTAAAAACTGAGAGCTTTATGTGCTGCTAACAAGGCTCTATAAACTTTAAACCAATAGTAGACTCCACACAGAAAATATTAATTATGTTCTTCAGAAATTCTGATCAGTGGCAGCACTATGCATTAATATTCAACTAAAGAGTTTCTATATAAGAATAATCACAAATGGATGTTCAAGTGAAAATTATATTCATCCATTTGCATGTGAAAATAATGTTTCAACATTTTATGCTAGTGTTTGTATATTAGTGACCACATAAACAGAACTAGAAAAGCTGCTGCAAGATGTACACAAATGAACCACCAGAGAAGTCTGGAAAAAAATATGTTGCTGGATTTGTTTGTGATGGTCTACAAAATTTTACATGATAAAAATATTTGATATTTTGATAAATAGCAATAGCTGCCTAAATTCAGTGATACCTCAGAATAGCCAATAGCTCAGTCATTAGGCCACTCAACTAGGATATGGGAAATCCATAAACAAATCCCTCTAACTCAGTCTCTATTAATCCTGAATTAGGTCTTCTGTGTTTCACGCCTTCACATGAGATTACATCCCAAATCTTCTGGAGGAAAGTTTCATCGTAATTTATATGGGTTTTCCAAAAGGCTTCAATTTAGACAAATAGCATTTTTGACCATCCAGCATTTAGTTGAAGTAGCCCTGGCCAGTTCTATATAGCTTGTTTTGTTGTTGTTCTTAAACAGCTCACTGAAACTTTATTTAAACACTAAACATTCAGTTTCCATATCTGTCACTGTACTGGGGAAGAACTTACTACCACCATCACCATCACCTTGAGATCTATTGATACCATGCCTCCTCCCAGCTCCAACACCTGACATTTTGCTTTATATCTCATTTTTAAATTGGACTTTCATTCCTAAATGTACTAATCTTGCATATATAGGGCTATGTCTACACTTAGAGTTTCAGTTCGAATTACTGAATTTGAATAGTCAATTCACACTAATAATTATTAATTTGAATTCAGACAATTCGAACTGACATGGCCACACTAGAAAATTTCTAAAGGGATAGCTGTGTTAGTCTAATCCAGCAAAAAAACCAAAAAGGAGTCGTACACAAAAAGGAGTCGTGTGGCACTTTGAGACTAACAGATTTATTTTTCTCATGAGCTTTCGTGGGAGAAAATCCCACTTCCTCAGATGCTTTGAAGATGGGTGAACTTACAGAAAGGAATGAAAATAAATGTAAGGGGGTGTAAAACATAGGATCAGGTCATAAAGTAACAGCAAATCAGAGCAGTTGTTAGGTTCAAACCATGGGAAGCCTGAAGTCAATTTACCTTTTGAAATGGGAGAAAAACCCATAGTCTCAAATAAGTCCTGCTTTCACAGAATTTAGCTTGCATATTAATTTGAGTTCAGCTATTTCTCTTTGAAGTCTTGATGTCCCAACCACATCCCTGATGACAGTCATTAACAAATCATTCATCGAGTGATTAGAAAGATGGAAGTGCTCAGCGCTCAGCAACCGGTTTCTTTGTTCTGTGATTTCTGATATCAGCTCTGTGTTCATTCATCCTTTTATGCAGCAATTGTCCTGTTTGTCCAATATATAAGGTGTTGGGGCATTTCTTGCATATGATGGCATAGACCGCATTAGTATATGAGCAGGTAAATGAGCCTTTGATGGAGTAGTAAGCTTGATTAGGGCCTATGATGGTATCTGTTGTGCAGATATGTGGGCAGACTTGGCAGCATGGTTTGTTGCAGGGGTGTGTGCCTGCTTCAGTGCTTCTGTTGTTAAATCTGTAGTTGCTGGTGAGTATCTGTTTAAGATTGAGTGGCTGCCTATAAGCAAGGAGAGGTCTATCTCCCAAGGCTTGAGAGAGAGAGGGATCATCTTTTAGAATAGGCTGTAGGTCCCTAATGATCTGTTGCAGAGGTCTGACTTGGGGGTTATATGTGGTGACTAGTGGTGTTCTGTTGCATTCTTTCTTGGGCCTCTCCTGTAGTAGATGACTTCGGGGAACCCATCTAGCTCTGTCAATTTGTTTTATCTCCCCAGGTGGGTACTGTAGTTTCAAGAATGCTTGATAGAGATCCTCAAGATGTCTGTCTCTGTCTGAGGGATCAGAGCAGATGCGGTTATATCTTAGGCCTTGGCTGTAGACAATGGATCGTGTGGTTAGGATAGAAGCTTGAAGGATGAAGGTAACTATACCGATCAGTAGGTTTTCGGTATAGGGTGGTGATGATGCGTCTATCCCTGATTTCTACTGTCGTGTCCAGAAAGTGGATCTCCTGTGTGGTGTGTTCCAGGCTCAATTTGATGGTGGTGTGGAAATTATTGAAGTCTCTGTGAAAATCTTCAAGAGCATCCCTGCCATGTGTCCAGATGATGAAGATGTCATCAATGTAGCGTAGGTAAAGAAGAGGTGTTTTGGGATGAGGCTTGAGGAAACGTTGTTCTAAGTCACCCATAAAGATGTTGGCATATTGTGGGGCCATGCGGGTGCCCGTAGCAGTGCCACTGATTTAGAGATATAAATGATCCTCAAATCTGAAGTGGTTGTGGGTGAGCACAAAGTCGCAAAGTTCAGTCACAAGCTGTGCTGTGGCATCATCTGGGATGGTTCTTCTAATAGCTAGTAATCCATCCTTGTATGAGATGTTGGTGTAAAGAGCTTCTATGTCCATAGTGGCCAGAATGGTGTTTTCAGGAAGTTCTCCAATGGACTGTATTTTCCTCAGGAAGTCTGTGGTGTCTTGAAGATAGCTGGGGATGTTGATAACATAGGGTCTGAAGAGGGAGTCCACATAGCCAGATAGGTCAGCAGTAAGAGTGCCAATGCCTGAGATGATTGGGTGTCCAGGGTTTCCTTTTTAAAGAATTTTAGGTAGTAGATAGAACATCCCTGGCTGCGGTTCTGGTGGTGTTTCTGTCTTTATATGTTTCTGTGCTGTTTTAGGGAGTTTCTTGAGTAGGCACTGTAATTCCTTTTGGTATTCCTCAGTGGGGTCAGAGGAAAGTGGTCTGTAGAATGTTGTGTTGGAGCCTCCTGGTCATAATCCAATTTATTCATGATGACAACTGCACCTTCTGTGTCAGCCTCCTTAATGATAATGTCAGAGTTGTTTTTTAGGCTATGGATGGCATTGCTTTCTGCAGGGGTAAGGTTATGATGTGAAGGATGTTGGTTGTCCATGATTTCAGCCTTGGCACAGTGGCAGAAACAATCAATGTAGAAGTGAAGTATCCTGTTTGGGATCCAATCTGAATTGACATGTCCATGAACAGGACTTGCTAGTTCGAATTCAGTAGGGGGCACTATTGTATAGGGAAAAATCAAGCTGTGGCTAACTCAAACTAACAGTGAATTTGAATTGACATGGACACACGGGGTCAATTAGAATTACTGAGTTTGACTTGACCCTGACTTTGAAGTCAAACAAAGTTTGACCAATTTGAAGTCAGCTTTCATCAATTTGAACTAAGGAGTTCCTCAACTTGAATTGAGGAAAGCCAGTGTGTCCATGCTCTTAATAGCTCTAAGTGTAGACATACCTTAGGAGATTCTGTGTCTGCACTGCGCAAACATACCTAGTGATATGCATGTTCAGAGGGAGTGGAGAAAAGAAATAAACTCTTGCCCTGGAGAAAGATGGAAACAGGTGACAGCATGGTTTTATCCCTCAGATTATTCCTATGAATCTATGGATATGGAGCCTTGCTTGACCAGGGAACTGATATGTGTTTTGCACCACAAAGCTGCCTAGACTCATGATTTAGCCTGTCTCTCTGAAAACTACTTTTAAACAATAAATCATCAGCATCCATGAATAGTTAATGTATTTTGCTGATTAACTTGAAGATGATTGTTTTAAGCCTTTTTTTTTTAAGTTTGTGAAAATTAAAGGATTTTAGAGAAAGCGGAGGGTGTTCTCATACAAAAGCTATGCTCTGGGAATATTCACAAATCAAATCACTAATGTGTCACTCTCACTGATTAAAACTAATTATTTTTGTACTTTGTGTTACATGATTAATGGAAAATTCAGGAATAACCGTGTATTCACTGTTCAGTGTTTAATTTTCATTCAAACACATGTAAGAAATATAATTACAGTTATTTTAAAGAAAATAGATAACATTTAATATAATCAAAAATGAGCCTTAAATGAAAGGATGTCTAATAAGGATAATATTTAAGGATGCATATTCTAAATAAATATATGAGTGACTGGATAGCGTAGTGATTAAGAGCGCTGTAGTAATTAATACCGACCCCCTTTGATACGGGAGACCGGGGTTCAAATCCTGGTGGGTGCCTATCTACCTTCCCAGTAGGGGTCCTTGGGCAAAAGACCCCCTAATGCCTCACTTGCCTACCTCGAATATGAGAGTGACACGAACTAGGAGAGTCATGCCGGCTCGGACGTTGCCCGGATTAACAAGATCTGCGCCAGATGTGGGGGAACCAGGACAATCTGATGATAAGTGGGCTACTGGAACAAATCATGCATGGAGGAGACAAGAGAACCTGGAATTGATGGAATGCTACTCCAACAGCAGACCTAATGAGAGGGGATATATGAAACGTATGAGGGAACTATGGATGGACAAAAGACCTACATCCCCACTAACTGAGAAACAGCTAGTTACCCAACGCTTCAACATAGTAAAGAGGCAACTGCTCTCACAACTGGAGATAGACCAACTCCACATTACCTCCCAGACTCAAGAAGAAGACCCAGAAGAACAACTCGATGTGCAGCCAACACCTGAATCTGGAACTTCACTGCCACCCCCTCCATTACAGAACACAGCAGCTGATATGAGGCATAAGATCATGGATAAACTAGCTACAATCAACCCTCAAGACTGATTACCAAGGCTCATGGGAGAAGTACCATCAGATAGTATGCTAGAAGATGCCAATAGAGCCCTAATAACAATTCCTACTACCACCATCACTGAAACCAATGAACTGGTATATGCTACAGCCTCTGTAATCCTGGAGATGCTTGGCTACACAATCAAGAAGAACAGCAATACATACCCTCCCTGGAAAATGAGGTTGGAGGATAAGATCAAGGCAACCTGGAGAGAAGTTAGCCGGCTGGTGGAACTACAGAAGGGTGTAGAGATTAAGGATAAGACTCGGCTACTGAGAAAATACAAGGGCCTGACTCCATCTGAAGCCCTAGAGACTGCTAAACAAAGGCTCACAGCACTGGCCACCAGGCTAAGGAGATACACTAGAGAAACAGACGCCAAAAAGATAAATGCCCTGTTCTCCAAAGAACCATCCAAGGTGTACTCCCAACTGCAGTGCAACAACACAATAACAGCAGAGCCACCAACAGCAGAAACTGAACAGTACTGGAAGGCCATCTGGGAGAAAGAGAAGACTCATAACACCAGTGCAAAGTGGCTGCAGGACCTGAGAACAGACCACAGCAATCTCCCAGAACAGGAACCAGTCACCATCACAGTAGCAGACATCCAACAGCGGGTCAAGAACATGAAGAGCTGGACAGCACCTGGCCTGGACATGATCCACACCTACTGGCTAAAGAAACTAACAGCAGTGCATGAACGCCTAGCAGCACAGATGAACCAGCTGCTAGCAGCAGGCTCCCACCCAGATTGGCTAACACAAGGAAGGACAGTGCTGATCATGAAAGACCCCCACAAGGGAACAGCACCATCCAACTACCAGCCAATAACCTGCCTCCCCACAACATGGAAAATCCTATCAGGCATCATAGCCGCCAAGCTACAGGACCACGTGGGCCAGTACATGAGCACAACTCAGAAGGGTATTGGGAACAACACCAGAGGCTCAAAACACCAGCTGCTCATAGATAGAGCAGTCACCCAAGACTCAAGGTCTAGATAGACCAATCTGAGCACAGCCTGGATTGACTACAGGAAAGCCTATGACTCAATGCCGTACACATGGATCTGTGAATGTCTGGGTGCTATACAAAGTCAACAGGACACTAAGAACCTTCCTCAAGAACTCAATGGGACTGTGGAAGACAACACTGGAAGTCAACTCAAGACAGCTTGCACAAGTGACCATCAAGTGCGGCATATACCAAGGTGATGCGCTGTCCCCGCTGCTGTTCTGCGTTGGCTTGAACCCCCTCAGCCAGATAATCACAAGGACTGGATATGGATACAAGTTCAAGAGTGGAACTACCATCAGCCACCTCCTCTACATGGATGACATCAAGCTCTATGCTAAGAATGAACGAGACATCAACTCGCTAATCCACCTGAGACGGATCTACAGTGAAGATATTGGGATGTCATTTGGACTGGAGAAGTGTGGCCGGATGGTAGTAAAGAGAGGAAAGGTAGTCAAGACTGATGGGGTGGAACTACCAGCAGGCCACATAGCAGACATACAGACCAGCTACAAGTACCTTGGCATCCCACAGTTACATGGGAACCACGATGAGGAGGCAAGGAAGACAGCGACATCCAAGTACCACCAAAGGATAAGACAGGTCCTGAAGAGCCAGCTCAATGGGAAGAACAAGATCCACGCCATCAACAGGTAAGCCCTGCCAGTCATCAGATACCCTGCCGGTATAGTGAGCTGGCCAAAGGAGGACATGGAGGCTGCCGATGTGAAGACCCGGAAGCTTCTCACAATGTACGGAGGTTTCCACCCCAAGTCCAACACCCAGAGACTGTACGCCAGCCGGAAAGAAGGTGGGCGGGGTTTGGTGAGTGTCAAAGCCACTGTCCTGGATGAAACCCAGAGCATCCAGGAGTACATCAGTAAGATGGCACCCAAAGATGAGCTGCTGAGAGAATGCCTGAGGCAGCAGCAGCAGACATGGGAGGAAGATCAAGCAGAAGAAGTGCCATGGCAAGACAAGACCCTGCATGGGATGTACCATCGACAGATAGCTGAGGTGGCTGACATTGGGAAGTCCTACCAGTGGCTGGAAAAAGCGGGACTAAAAGACAGCACCGAGGCACTGATCATAGCAGCAAAAGAACAGGCACTGAGTACCAGATCCATTGAAGCAGGCGTCTACCACACTAGACAGGACCCAAGGTGCAGACTGTGCAGAGAGTCCTCAGAGACAGTCCAACACATAGTGGCAGGATGTAAGATGCAGGCAGGAACAGCATACACTGAACGGCACAACCAAGTAGCTGGCATTGTGTACAGGAACATTTGCACAGTGTATGGGCTAGACCCTCCCAAGACCAGATGGGAGATCCCACAGAAGGTCGTGGAGAATAACAGAGCTAAGATTCTGTGGGATCCAGATCCAGATGGACAGGCAGGTACTGGCCAATCAACCAGACATCGTGGTAATAGACAAGGACCAGAAGACAGCGGTGGTGATAGATGTAGCAGTGCCAAGTGACAGCAACATCAGGAAGAAGGAGTATGAGAAGCTGGAGAAGTACCAGGGCCTGAAAGAGGAACTAGAGCGGATATGGAAAGTGAAGGCCAAAGTGGTCCCGGTGGTGGTAGGAGCACTCGGGGCTGTGACTCCTAAGCTGGGAGAGTGGCTCCAACAGATCCCAGGAACAACATCAGAGCTCTCTGTCCAGAAGAGTGCAGTGCTAGGAACAGCTAAGATACTGCGCAGAACCCTCAAACTCCCAGGCCTCTGGTAGAGGACCCGAGGTTGAGGATGACACATACCACCCATAGGGGTGAGAGAGGAATTATATATATATATCTATATATATCTATATATCTATATAGATATATAGATATATATCATCTTCAGCTCTTCAGCATGACTGTTTTTTTCAGATCTTTGGATGATACAAAACTTTTTGAAAATGTTTACTTGCATATAATCCTATAGCTATTTATGATGAAATGGAAGGGTTTTGGTTGTGTCCCCACCCTTAAACTGTAGTGCCCATGTTCAAGTTTAGTACCATAAACAGATCTCTGTCACATAGCTGACAGGGAAAAAAACTTAAATTGGTTCAGCACAACTGAGATAGTAATAGTGAACCATTAATGTTGATAGGACCTTAAATTTTAATTAATTAAGCTTTTAAGGAATTTATAGAGTTAGTTAGAAACAGTTTTAAGTGATTGTGGTTAGAAATCCAAAATAGTGGCCATGAGGATTATAAATTAGAAGACCTAAATGGTGTGCTCAAAACAATGTTTAACAATAACAAATAGGTAAATATGAGTGAAATAAAGTTCACTACAAACATGTGAAGGTAAATTTCAGTCAGGTGAAAGTGCAGGTTCCCAGTCACTGGATAAGCTCAGAATCTGCAATTTTTCTGCAAAAGAACTAATAAAAGAAAGCTTCAAATTCTTTGGTATAAAAGGTATACTAAGTGTAAGGATTGAAACAGTAGCCAATAAGAGAAAATCAAAATCTGTATATAAGGCAGAGTTGTCACAAGCTTCATTCAGTGCAAATCAAAGTTACCAGTGTAAGTTGATACTAGAAGAATCATCAGAAACTATAAAAGGCTGAAAGATAATAGCTAAAGTCACTAAAAAAGGGGAAGATGGTGTCTAAGTTGTTGTGATGGAACAAACAACCACCACAAGTTGCAGAAAGGCAGCAGCAACTAAGAAATAATAGCAGTCACAACAGCTTAGTATCCATTTATTGTGACAGAGCAGAAAGACCAACAGAGGGCTGAGAAGGCCACAGGAAAAGTAACCTTAATGAGTCTGCTATAGCAATAGTTGGGATATAGGAATGTGTATGTCTGGTTTAATAAAGTTGGATGTTTGTGTATGCATGTCATTTTCTGCATGGTATTAACTTTTTAATAACCTGCTGTAAGGATCCTATATGCGACTTACCATCATATATAAAATGTAACCATTTAAAGCAATCATATAATATCCTTATATTGCATACTGCAATGTGTTATTGTACATTTGTGGTACATTATCCTATGTTATATAACAAATGTTACATTATGCTAAAACATGCACTGAGGAAATGTTATACTGTGTTTTATAGTGAGTATTATATTATTTTTATAATTTTATTGATGCTGTGTTTCATTAGGTTACACAGTTTATAGCCTCCTGTATTGTTTATTGCATTGTGCTGTTTCTTTCTTTTTTTTTTTTTATTTTAAGAATCCAGTGATATTTGAATGAGTATTTAATAAAGAAGTATTTTGTTGTTGAAGAAATTACTGTCAGAGTCAATCCTTTTGGAGGACAGGGATGCAGCCTTCCATTCAAGGGTAAATTGAGACAGTCAGTTCTAAGAAGTTTTCTGATGATCTAAAGGGAAACACCTAGTAAAGTCTTGCAAAGCTTCTAAGGTGTGTCATCTCCTGTTACCAATTTATGGAGATAAAGTTTGTGATTGGTCCATTGATATAACTAAGTCATATTAGTTTTGGGGTCCAAAATTTTGGGATAAAAAGGACATATTGTAGAAAACTACTCCCAAAGTCAAGGCAGTTCAAGTCAACGCTTGTTGAAGTCAATGGAAGAGATTATAAACAATATGTCAGAATGATAAATGGAGGGCAAGCTTATACATACACAATGAGAGCTCAAAAATATTATTTCCTATGTATTTTTATTCTTCATTAATTTGATCATAATAGGTGAAGAACTTTGCTTGAGGAAAGCTCATAACAATAGTAGTTGTTGAGGAATGATTTAATGTAGGAAAGCAATGTTGAGAGGCATATAGGATCAAGGAGACATTGCAGGCATTGGGAGTAACATGAGAGAAGTTTTAGGTTCTTGTGGGAAGACAAAAGAGTCATGAGACATTACTGGAACAGAATCTAACCTCGAAAATGGTAGAAATAAGGAACAAGAGAAGGAACTGCTGCATAGAGCCTAATTTAAGCAATTCTACAATATACTAGTTTTTTTTTTCTTCCTCAACAGAGTTACAGTGTTGAGTCATATTTAGCTTGTGGTCCATTTTGGCTATGTCCCCACTAGCAAAAATTAATTTGAACCTGTTAGTTTGAAATAATAAGTTCAAGGTTAGTTCAAACAACCTAGAATGTATTAATTTCATTTAACAATGTTGGCTAATTTAAACTAAACATTAGTAAGAACTAGTCCACATTGTTAGTTGAAACTAACTGCCCTTAGTTCAAACTTCTTAAGATCAAACTAAGGGTTAGTTTGAATCTATATCACACCTGGTTTGAACTAATGCTCAGACTAAGAGCTTAGTTCAAACTAAGCACTGGTACTTACCAGTTTGAACTAAGCATTTTTTAGTTCTAACTAAGGATAGGCTAATGTAGACTGGGACCAATTTACTTTAGATTAAACCTCCTTAATTAAAACTAAATTGGCAGTGAAGATGTAGCCTATGACACCCAGATCTCTTTCCTCAGTATGACTTCCTAGGCAGTCATTGTCAATTTTGTATATGTGGAATGGATTGTTCTTTCCTAAGTGGAGTACTTTATACTTCTTTACTGAATTTCATTCTGTTTACCTCTGACCATTTCTCCAGTTTGTCAAAATTACTGTAAATTGTGATCCTATTCTCCAAAGCACTTGCAACGCCTCTGAGCTTGGTATTATCCACAAACTTTATAAGTGTATTCTCTATGCCATCATATAAATCATTGATGAAAATATTGAACAGAACTGGATCCGGAACTGATCCCTGCAGTACCCCACTTGTAATGCCCTTCCAGCATGACTGTGACCAATTGATAACTGTTCTCTGGGAGTGGTTATCTGACCTGTTATGCACCCATCTTATAGTACCTTCACTTAGATTGTACTTCCCTAGTCTATTTGTGAGAAGGTGATGCAAGGCCATATCAAAAGCATTACTGCAGTTTAGATATGGAACATCTGTCCCTTCTCCTCTATCTTCTTACTCTGTCGTAGAAAACTATCAGGATAGCTTGACACAAATCATTCTTGACATATTCATGCTTGCTATTGCTTAACTCCTTACTCTCGTTTAGATGTTTGCTAATGGTTTCCTTATTTATTTGCTCCATTATTTTTCCTGGTACACAGATTAACCTTAGTGGTCTATAATTCCCTGGGTTGTCTTTTTTTTTAATATAGATAGACACTATATTTCCTCTTTTCTAAATCTCTAGGACCTCTCCAGTCTTCCATGATTCTTTCAAAGATAAGAGCCAATGATTCATACCTCCTGAATCATCTTGGCGAGTATTCTAGGGTGCATATCATCAGGCCCTGGTTAATTGAAGATACCTAATTTGTCTAGGTAATTCTTACTTGTTCATTCCTTATTTTAGCTACTGATCCTGTCCCATTTTTACTGCCCTCCACTACATCAGGAATCTAGTCACCATCAACCTTCTCAGTGAAGACCAAAATGAATAAATCCTTTAGTTCGTCTGCCATTTCCACATTTTCTGTTATTGTTTTCCTTTCTTTGTTCAGTAATGGACCTACACTGTCCTTGGTCTTTCTCTTCTTTCCAATGCATTTAATTTATTTTTTAATCCTTTATACCTTTAGCTAGTTTGATCTGAGTTTGTGCCTAGGCCTTTCTGATTTTCCCCTATTTGTGCATTTTGTTTATAGTAATCCCTTCTGATTTGTCCAAGTTTCCACTTTTTTAGGTCTCTTTCTTTATTTTTTGATGGTTGAAAATCTCCTGTACCTCCTCTTGATTTGCAAAGATATCACAGTGACTTTATTTCAAAACAAACTAAAGGCTTAAAAGAAAATATTTTCTTCCCCATGGAACCTGAAACTGAGTTTGAGACAGATAAAACTCCAGATTCACAATAATTCCTTCTTAACAAAATTTTTATTTTATCTCTAATAGGATCTTGATAGCTGAATCTCAACCTATTACACTAAGATATACATTTTTGCCAGCAATTTTCCCCATCTGTTCTCTTCAAACTAGAGTGATGCACCACAATTACTGTGACCCTAACTTTAAATGACTATTATTATTTTCCCTAGTAGAAGGAAGATGTGAGAGTAAGGAAAGGATGCTTAAAGGTGAGGAAGCTCATTTTCTTTAACTTCTTACAAATTGCTGTTATGAAAATCCTATCTGTGGAACAGAGCTTTTTGTTTGGCTTTCCCCAATATGCACTGTGACAGACAAATCCCTAAATAATTTGGATTTGTATGCAGCCAGTTTATCAGCTCCAGAAAGCCGCATAACTTTTTGACCCTTTGATATTTTTTTACTCTACTTTTAAACATATTGAAGGGATTGAGGACTGAGATGACCTTAAAAGAAAAAAAAAGTTAAAGAGGAGCTGGAGAACCCTTTTTAAAATTCATGAAGACATATCTGTCTTCCACATTTCATGAACTAATAAGAAATATTACCACTTAAGATACTAATCACAGAAAAAAGTAGAAGTATATATGTCATATTTAAGTAATTTTACTTTGAGTGTAATAGTCACTTATTAATGTTGAAATTTTGACCATGTGTTGGAATTCTTATTTCTTTGCAAAACTGATGCTATTCTTATCAAGAATTACTACAAAAATAATCATTTTAATACATTTTAAGAATATTTTAATAGATTTTATTAGTTTTGATAACTTTTGAGAGGAAAAAGGATATATGGTAAAGATGCATATTGTCCCTTTTTGCCACCAATTTGTTGTCATGAGAATCCCAAACAGCTACTATAGGTGGATATTTTAAAATGCATAAACAAATTTGGCAGGTCTTTCATGGTGTATCTTCCAAAGATTAAAAAAATAAAAAAGGACTGACAAAATAGTATGAAAAAAGTTTCCTTAATACTGTATATGAATGAATAAATATGGAAAAGCTTTTTATAAATATTTGGATATTATCTGCTTTTTTTAATAGAAAATGTTTACAAATCCTGACAGTTTAACACAAGTGATTATTTTCCCAACAATTTGTATCAAAGAATTCACATCATGCTGCTCATGTTTAAAAAGTTTAATTTCTCCAGTCAGAGAAGCACAATACATATGGGTCTGTTAATCAACCAAAATCCTCAGAAGTTGCAGATGCAGTGAACTGTTGACGAACCCATGAATACCATAATCCGGAATCTGTTAAAACATACACAACATAATATATATTTCTAAGAAATTGGCAATGATTTGTGAACAAATCACAAAAATAGAAAAAAAAAGTTAAAATTCACTGAATATAAGTATTTCAACTAACTGGCAAGAGCTGGACTGAGCTGTGGTCCAGAATGTCATGTTGCCAAACCTATTGTTAGCTACAAAACTGTGCTGCTAATTTTAAACTGATTCTGTATCAAAGCCTTCTGTTCCCCTTTAAGACTTTCCACTGGCTCTTACCTGGGGCCTATTTTTAGAAGATGATAGAACATTTTGAGTGAGAGTTAGAACAAAATCCTTAACTAGTTTCTGTATTAGAGCAGTAGCCATATTTAACCTGAACTTGAATAACTGTTTCTCAAAGTCCTGCTTTCAGTTTTTGATATTTCAAGGTTGGAGTATATTTCCTTGCTAAACAACTAATGAAGACTGATAGTGGTGTGTTATTCTCACAAGTATTGCTCTCAGTCTTGAACTTCCTTGAATGATAACCTAACTAAAAACAATCACCACCAATCTATTGAAGGAAGGTTGGTGTGATACAAGGGAATTTTGAGCTACTCTATTCTGTATCCTAATATATAGCATTAAGGGCAGCACTCTCCTATCATTCACTGAAATAATGGAAAATTGGAAATAAAATTAACTGAATTAGTAAAAACAGAGTGATGGCAGTGGACCTTAACTTTAAGGCATGTGAGTTAACAAATAAGTGTTGATGAAATAAATTACCTGATTGTTTACAGTTAAAAATAATAATTTAAAATGTCAATATTAAGCAGTTATGTTAGAGATAGCAAAATGGCAGTTTTTGGCAAACATAGCCATGGACAGGGCCATTGGTGGGGAGTGGCAAGTGGGGCGACTACCTGGGGCCCCATGCTTCATTGGCATTTCAGCAGTAGTGGGAGGTGGAGTTGGGCCACCCCCTTTGGTGGTATGTGGTGGTGGGGGTAGATTTGGGCATCCCATTTCAGTAGGATTTTGGCAGTAGCAGGGGTGGAGTTGGGCCCTCCATTTTGGTGGCAGTTTGGTGATGGGGAGGTGGAACTCAAGCCAGGGAGGGGTGGGATGAGGACAGGAGCAAGGCTGGGAGTGGTGGTGCAGAGGTTTTGAACAAGCCAATTCATGCTGGGCCCCTCTCACACCTAAAAACAGCCCTGGCCATAGAAACTAAGTCTATGCTGACATCACAAAGTTTAGTTCGGACTTCCTTAGTCCTAACTAAGCAATCCCCAGTTAGTTTGAACTAACTGTGGATTAATTTGGACAAACCATTTTTTTTCTTAAGTTTGAGCTAGCTGCGCTGACTAGTTTGAACTAAAAAGTTAGTTCAAACTAGTCAACGTGGCTAATTCAAACCAATGGCTTAGTTCAAACTAAAAAAGTTTGAAGTAAGGCATTTGTCTGTGTCTACATCATGCTAGTTTGATCTTAAAGTTTGAACTAAATGCTTAGTCCAGACGTGTTAGTTTGGACTAGGCATTGGCTATTTTGAACTAAGAAATTTCTTAGTGTAGACACAGATCAATATTGGCTAGGGTATGCATAATCTAAATTGGAGATGTTAGGGCAATTCAGCCTATAATAAGCATGCAGGATGAGGCCAGAGAAAAGCTACTCTAAAATCTTAAGGGAGGGATCAGTCAAGCAGTGCACATGTTTACAATGAGACATCTTTGATTGACAATTCTATCATCTGTGATATTTGCTTGTAGGAAGCCAGTGTGAGATAACTTAAACAGGCTAAAAATGCAAAGAACGGGGCAAGCAGGCCTCCTAATGTTGGTGTTTTGCTTTGCTTTTTTCTTCCATAAAATATGCCAAGCCAGGAACAAGCAGCTTCTGATCACCTCACTGCCTATTCAGATGACAAAAACAGAATTCTCTTAAAGCCATCCAGTCCTCTGGTTTCTACCCAGATAGCCAAGTCAAATATGATGGGTATTATTGAATATCTTTGTCTACCATATGTAAAAAGTTCCATTAATCACAAAAGATTGCACGGATTACCAGACAAATCAATAAACACTTCAAAACTCCCCCAGGTATTCAAATGCTTATTAACAAACTAATATTTATAAGAAGAGAAGAGAGAATAAAAGATCATATGCATACAGATGAGAAAAAAATCCATAAATTCGTTTCAAAGTAGAAATGATAACTGAGTTGCAAAATCCTTTTAGGATCGGTTTGCAGCTGTGGTGAAATAAACCACTAATTTGAAAAAGGTCCCTGAAAATTATCCAACACCGTGGGGTCATCAGTACTCATTCAGAGCTTTTATATTAGAAATCCAGTCCAGAGAAATGAAGCAGAAAATAAAGTCCAAATTGTTGATGTACAGAATTTATATAATTTCTTTCATAATAAATAGCAGGGTAAATGTATTTACAGCTGGGATCTTGATCCTACAAACTGAACTCTGCCTGATGAAATCCAAGCAGACCTAAGATAAGTAGAATTGGGTCTGAAGCTTCTTTGATAGACTCTTGCAGGCTGTTGACCATCACTTGTCAGCTAGTATTTCTTAGAGTGAAATATCAAATAACTTATGTCTTTGAAGTAACCAGTCTATTTTCTAGCTATGCATCAGTAATTATTCTCTAAATGGATAATAAACAGCTTATTTAAACCTCAAAGAATAATATACAATAATATTATTATACCCTAGGTTCATCTAAATGTTAATATTCCATTTTGATCTCTGAGTCAATAGAGCAATAGTGAAAAACAGGAAAAGAGTTATCTACCTAAATTGTTAACCTCTAACAACATTTAGGTAAACAACATCATATAACTACCAGAAATGCACTCCCACTTCAAACACTTTGGTGTACTTAACAGAGCTTGACTAACTATTTACAAGGAATGGCTTTAATTTAACACTTCAATACTAAGAAAGAAAAAAAAACATGCAAAGGTTGTTTTGTGGTTATTTCAGGCTACTAGGCTCAACTCTTTCTCAACAAGTTCCACAGGGGTAGCCATCTTAGTCTCTACTGCAGCAGAACAAACAAGGTGTCTGGTGGCACTTTTAAAGACTAACACATTTATTTCTTGCATGAGTTTCGTGGGAGAGAATCCCATTTTGTCAGATGCTTGAAGTGGGATTCTCAGCCAGAAAGGTCATATGATAAATAAATGTGTTAGTCTTTAAACATATCGCCAGACTCCTTGTTTCTTTCTCTCCAGTGTCCCAGAGTTTTTGAAGAGCATTGGAGGATGGGTATGCCAGTGATGAGGATTGAGGAAACATATGTAAAGAGAGTCGACAGGCTTGATTCAGTAGAAGGAAGAGAACATACCAGTGGCATGTTAAATAAAGACTATAAATATTTTATTTTAAGATTCCAGACTAGGTGTTAGTCTTTCAGTGGTAGACTATATCTGTGTCCTCCCATGGGTAAATGGAGAGGACTTGCTCTAGGGAGCTTCCTAAAGGTTATTTGAAAACCCTTGATAGTATTCTAGGAAGAGAAGACCATTTCCTTTCATCTACTACAACAGAGAAAAGTTACTGAAGAAGGTGAGACATTATAGGGATATCTCAAATCTATTTTGGGGGGGACAACAGCTAGATAAAATGCTGAAAAAGATGCTGATCCTAGAATACTCAAGGAGCTGACTCAGGAGATATCTGAGCCATTGGTTATTGCACTATGTTGGGTGGAGGCATTCTTATTTGTGCTATTCTGTGTCTAGCACAGATGTCTGTTTGGCTGTGTGCATGTGTCTCTGTATGCATATTCCCTCAGGGTTACCTCTTGCTCAGATCTTTAAGTAGGTACTTTGTTAGCTTAGTGATCTAGAACCTGACCTGAAGAAGAAACTGAGTCACCCTGGTAATCCTAAATTGAAATGTTCCTTTGCATAATACTTTGGCTTACCATTGGCTTAGGTTTCTCATGAGGATTCAGATAGCTCATTAACATTAACTTTGAGTGCAGGAGGTAAACTGATGTAACACTCATGATCAAAGAAATCAACACAACCAGTGATCTTTGCAGAAATGAACGCGCCAGGCTATGATTTCTTGCAACCTAACACAATGACAAACACCTATTATAAGAGATATACTGGCAGCATTTGCACTCTCAATGCAATGGAACAGCTCAGCTGATCGCAAGTCCCTCTCTCACCCCCTTTGGCTTCACAAAATCCAGGCTGTGGTCCTCCTGCTTTTATAGTCTGCTCAGACCTATTGGCTAGGATGTTTTGGATAGTATATTTGGTCCTGCTATAGGTGCTGGGGACGGGAACTCAACAGCCTCTCATAGTCCCTTACAGTTTCTATTATTCTATGAATTCACATTACACTTGCCTTCCATGTTCTCCTATATAATTTGTCCAAA
>ML683341.1:4022-14524 GCA_007922195.1 Podocnemis expansa | reverse complement strand
GGGCAGTAATCTATCAATGTATTTCTTCTGTCACTTGTTTTCCTATATGGAGTTCATTTCTCTCTTCTGCTAGTCCCCTCCCAAAGGAGCTACTTTTGCAGGACCTAAACTTCACACGACAGGGTTCTCCAGCCCCAGATTTAACAAAGTGTGTCTGAGCAGACTGGGTCTATCAGCACTCTCAACTGACTCCTTATATGTCCCTGACATCATCAGGCTGGGTCGCATAGTACTTCTCTGCGGCTACCTTTATATGCCCCTGGCACCACAATGGACTAGACTTGAGCATGCTTTTAAGCAGGCTGGGTGAAAATATGACTTTTCAGCTGTCACCCTTATATGCCCCTGCGATCAGTCAGGATGAGTCAAAACAGCACAGTCAGCTGTCACCCTTATATGCTCCAGGTTCAGCACATTGCTGTCCCCACTGTCGCAGTACAATTCTTCTAGTAGTAACCCCTTTAATGAGGAAACCAGGAGCATTGCTGCCTTGGGGAAGGACCCGAGGGACGGGCCCAGGCCCTGCCCCTGGCCACAGGTCACGCCCCCGGCCCCCGATTCTGTGGGCGAGCCCAATCCAACCTCAGGCGCCTGCCTCCTCCAGCCTGGCCCTAGATCCCGAGCTGGGGGTGGGGCTGGGAGAGGTGGGCACCGCCACAGGCGGCCCAGCCTGAATTCCTGGTTGGGGACAGGGCCGGGAGCGCAGCCACTGCCGCGGGGAGCCTAGCCCCAGATCTCTGGCTCGAGACAGGGCTGAGAGAACCAGGGGTCATGCCAGGAACTCGGGGCACTGGTGCTGGGACATGGGGCATGAGCCTCATGTGCCAGGCGCCAACGACGCCCCTGGAGCAAACCTTCCAGGATCTTTGGGCATGATGGGGACCTATGGCTAGGGAAAAGAAGTCTTGCTGCAGAGCAGTATAGGGGAGCCAAGAGCACAAAGGAATAAATGAAGTTTGGAGAGAGTTTAGCAGCCAGATTGATTACAAAACTTATTTTATTGCAAAAACTTTCCAGAGAGGTAGCTGTGTTAGTCTGTGAACAGCAAAGACAATGAGAGTCCTATGGTATTTTATAGACTAACAGATTTCTTCGGGCATAAGCTTTCGTGGGCTCCAGCCCACTTCATCAGATGCACCTGACAAAGTGGGTTTCAGTTCACAAAAGCTTATGTTTGAAGAAATGTTGGTCTATAACAGACGTGGCCAAACTGCGGCTCGCGAGCCACATGCAGCTTTTTAAAGAAAAATCGCAGCTCCGGGGAGAGCGCAGGAGGGAAGAGGGGCATGGTGGGAGCCAGGGGCAAGAAATTTGCAGTGGTTGGGGACAGCAGGGAAGCGGCGGCAGGGTGAGAGCCGGCAGCGCAGGAGCAGCCTGGTGAGAGCTGCAGGAAAAAGCAGCCTGGTCAGAGCCAGGGGAGGGGCAGCCCTGGGAGTGCCCGCAGCAAACAAGCCGCCTGGTCACAGCGGAGAAGGGACGGGAAGGGAGGGGCGGCGCTGGGAGAGCCCGCAGGGGAGGGGGCGGCATCACGAGAGCCTCCCTGGCAGGAAAAAGCAGTGTGGTGAGAGCCGGGAGGGGAGGGGCAGCATTGAGAGAGCCTGCAGGAAACTCAGGCACTCAGAGCAAGGAACTGCCAGATTCTACAGTTTACCCCCACAATATTAATTGCTACCCCCCTTGTCTGTGTGCATAATGATACAGTCTTTAATTACATCAGTGCATGATTTTTTAAATACTTTTCTTTTTTGATATTGTTTTTGGGTAAATATTTTTAAAACTGGCAACATAAATTGCTCAAAAACAAGTCTACAGTGAACTACACATAAGTGATGATAATTAGCAATTGAAACCTGAAAAGCAATTGTAAATTAATTTTCTTTTTGAAAAAATCACCTGGCATTTCCAGATATTGTAATATAATGCAAAATTATTTCTCTTGAATTTCTCTTTTGAGAATTAAATAAGAATCATCAGAAATGACTGAAAATTGACACAAGTGTTACATCCAAAACCACTGACTACTGTCAAAAGGTTATTTTAAAAACCCTCTATTTAAAGAATGCTACAAGTACTTATTATGGATCATGGTTCATTGTCAGCATGCAAAATGATTTAGACTTAAGATAGACCACCACTACTGAAAACTGGCTTTAGAAAAAAAATTCCTTAAGTCCATTGAACAAGTGGGCCTGAGACATCAGTATGTCATCTGTTTGCAGAAGGAACTGCTAGCACATTTATTTTATAAGAAAATTGTAATTAATATAACAAAGTCAATTACCAAGATAATTTACATTCACTGCAAAGTTCAATAGCAGCACTATACTTCTACTGATTAAATAGCATTCAACATGTATTAATTCTCTTTAATCACCAGTCTCTAGCAGCCTTGTGATTGGCCTGCCCCCTGTGTGACTAGCAAGGGGCAAGGGCTGACCTAGGCAGAGAAGGCCTTAAAAGCCACTGCTAGAGCGACCAGAGGGAGCTTGCGAACAGGGGACAGCAAACAGGGGAGTTTGAGGAGGAGTTTGGTGAGGCCAAGATGCTGAAGAGGATCCGCGCCACTTGTGCCAGCGCCCCTGCTGTTTCCTTTGCCACTGGTTGTAGCCAGACAGAGTGTCTGAGGATGGATATCTCCACCCAGGTCCTGGTGTGGATTTGCAGGGACTGTGGCCTTCATTTTCCTGCCACTGATGATCAGGCTAGGGAGATGAGCCTATGTGATAGGTGCCTTCTGGTGGCATCTCTCCGGAAACAAGTAGGAGAGTTACAGGAGGAGGTGTCACGACTCTGGGGTATCTATGCCCTGGAAAAGTACCTTGACAGTGTCCACGATGAGACCTGCAAGGAGGAGGTCCCTATCCCGGTGCCAAGGGCTATTGCCACAGCTCTGGAAAAGGATGGGATGCCTATGGCAGAGGGAGGACAGTGGCAGCTGGTCACCTCTGGCAATAGACAGTGCTCCACGCCTGCTCACATCCCACCATCTGTTGTGGTGAGGAACCGATATGCGGTGCTGGACAAAATGAAGGAGGCAGAGGAGATGCCATCCACCCCAAAGGCTCATGAAAAGGTTCCTCTGATGCTGCCTGCAGTCAGACACAGCTCAGTATAGTTCAAACACTGCATCAGACTTGAGTGGTTGCTGCTGGCTTCTGTCTTTATGTTTAGTTGTGGCTTCGTTTAACCATTAAAAAGCCGAAGGATTAGGACAGGCTGAATTCCCACTAAGCATATAAATGACAAAACTGGAAGCCTTTATTACTGGGGAAGGCAGGACAGGGCAGGGCTATAGAGAGACCTGAATCCATTGATACATGGGGCAAAACATCAAACCTCTTGAATCTGAACATAAGAAATCAAAAAGTCACATGCATTTGCAGCAGAAAGGCGATCATGGCAAAGTAAAGGCGTTCAGGGGGTACTACCTGAGAAACATCCTTGGGGGGTGGTACTTTGAGGCTGACTGTTCAGCATCCCTGCCACTTCATGGGTTTCCCAGCTGAGGACCCCAAACTCAGGCCCTGTTCAAAATCTTGGCCAAAGAACATAGAGGGACCCTCGCTTTAACCCTTTCCCTCCCCCCTTGCCCAGTGGGCCCCGCAGCACTTACTCATGCTGCTTCGGTGGGATAGAGAAGGATTTCAATTTCTGTCTTCTCCCGTCCTGCACCACTCGTCTCAGTGATGTGATGCAGGCTGGGACAGCCCCGGCCAGCCCCAGCTGATCCATTCCCAGGCAGGTGCAGGTCTGCTTAGGGTAGGCAGGCTGTGAGCGCCTGTGCCTGCCAGGAAGTGAGACTTGGGGCACTGGCTGAGGCATTCAGGGCCCTTGCCCCCAGTATCAACGATGCCACCTCCTGGAATCCACATTCAAGTAGTTAAAGGCTGCTATTAAATCCCCCCCTCAACATGGGCATCACTGGCACTGGGCACACAGGGCACAAGCCCCACGTCCCGTCAAAGAGCTGGTGACTGCCCTGAGCTCCCTGCATCTGGCCTGACTCCAGCCGGGGACATGGAGCCAGGCTGCCACCAGCGGCAGGATCCAGCCTCAGCCCTGACCAGGGATCCAGTTCCAGTCTCGGAGTCAGATCCGGCTCTGGGCCCAGCCAAGGACCCAGTGGCAGTGGCAGGATGCGGCCCCAGGCCTGGTGCCAGGGGCTGGTTCAGTCCAGGGACTGGTATGGTGAGGGTTGGGGAAGTGGCAGGGGCATGGTATTGGGAAGATGCTGTAGGTCCAGGGTTGTGCCCTGAATCTAGTTGTGGGGCAGTGATGCCTCTGCCCCTCACTCGTCTCTTCTGCAAATTAAACAAACCCAGTTCCTTCAGCCTCTCCTCTAGCTCCCTAATTCTTTTCATTGCCTCCACTGGACTCATTCCAATTTGTCCCCATCCTTCCTGTACTGGTTGGCCAAAACTGGACACAACACTCCAGAGGTGGCCTTATCGATGGCAAATAGAGGGGAATAATACCATCCTGCCATCTGCTGGCAATGGTCCTACTTACCTACCCAATGTGCCGTTACCCTCCTTGGCGATAAGGGCACATGACTGACTCATATCCAGCTTCCTGGCCACTGTAACCCCCAGGGCCTTTTCTGCACAACTGCTGCTTGGCCTGTTGGTCCCCAGGCTGTAGCTGTCCATGGGATTCTTTGGTCCTACGTGTAGGACTCTGCACTTGTCTGTCTTGAAGCTCATGAGATTTCTTTTGACCCACTCCTTTAATTTGTCTAGAGCATTTTGTATCCTAGCTCTGCCCGACAGGGTATCTACAACACTCCCCAGCTTAGTGTCAACTGGGAACATGCTGAGGGTGCCTCCACCCCAGACTCCAGATCATTCACGAAAATATTGAGCAAAACCAGCCTCAGCACCAACTGCTGAGGCACTTCCAAAAAGTGGGGACCTGGTCAGATGAGTAATGAGGAGTATGAAAATACTATGTGAGCATGCAGGAGTGAAATCAGGAAGGCCAAATCTCAACAGGAGTAGCAGCTAGAAAGGGACATGAAGTTTAATAAGAAGGGTTAGTACAGGAAGAAGGTCAGGGGAAGCGTGGGCCGCTTACAGAATGGGAGAGGCAACCTAGTGACAGATGAGGTGGTAAAAGCTGAAGTGCTCAGTTTCTTGCCTCTGCCTTCACAGACAAGGTCAGTTCCCGGGTTATTGCACTGTGCAGCACAGAATGGAGAGAAGGTGAGCAGCCCTCAGTAGTGAAGGACCAGGTGTGGGGCTGTTCAGAAAGGCTGGACGTGAGGCCAAATGCAACATAACCAAGGATGCTGCAGGAGCTGGCTGATGTAATTAAGAGCCACTGGCCATTTCTTTGAAAGCTCAGGGCAAATGCGGGAGAGTTCCAGATGATTGGAAAAAGGCAAATCTGGTGCCCATCTTCAAAACAGGGAAGAAAGGATCTGGAAAACTGCAGGCTAGTCAGTCTCACCTCAGTCCCCAGGGAAATCATATGGCAGGTCCTGTTTATGTGTTACTGGGGAAGAGCTCTTTCTGCCTCTCATCCCCAGGAGCCATGGAAAATATGTTTCACCTCTGTGCATGTGCCTGAGGCTGCAAGAAACATGATACCATAGTAATCATGGAGAATAGGTTAGAAGCCTCCATAATGAAACCTTGCATGGTGTAACTGGCATAAAAACATACAATCCTTGTGCATAAGTGAACAGAAAAATCACATAGACTGGGGATCGGCAATGCAGGCTCAGTGGGGCACCTGTGGCTCACTGAGCGTTCCCTTTTGACTTCCCGGACGTCTCTTCCAGGGAGCCAGGTGTGCCCGGGGGCTCCCAGCTCACCTCCCTTCCAGCAAAGCTGCATGAGCCAGAACTGGCTCAGTGGTTGTGCCGTGGCTCCCAACGCTGGCGGGGAGGGGGCTCCATGGGCTGTGCATGCTCCATCCTTCCCTCCCTTCCTCCCTCCGCTGCTGGGAGGAGCAGCGCTTCCCTACCTACCAGCTGGTCGTCCTTCCCAAAAGTGGCCGGTAGGCAGCTGGGCCTTGCGGAGGTGAGGCCCTGGAATCGCCCCTCCAGGCAGTTCTGGCCACTTCTACCAGCCCACCCCAAGCCCTGGATAGGGCCCATTCGGTCCTGGGGTGGCTGGGTGGAAGTGGCCTGAACTCCATGGAGGGGCCATTCCAGGGCTGCGACTCCACAAATCCCAGCTCCCTCTTGGCCCTTTTGGGAGGTATGGCCAGCTGGTAGGCAAACCAGTGTGCTCTGCCCACCAGTGGAGGGAGGGAGCTCATGCCACCCACACACCCCCTGTCCCCCCATTGCCAGAGCTTGGGAGCCATGGCCCCAGCTCATGCAGTTGGGAGGGGGGGGCTGGAGGGGAGAATGGCTCTTCTCCTGTCCTGGGTTTCCAACCCCTGACATAGACCATAACCCAGGATAAACAGATGTGCATCCCGTGATGGATGTTGTTGTGCCATTAGGATTTTATTATATTTAGATCTTATCTTTGCCCTCCACAGCCAATTTTTTACTTGCCTAGTAAAATGAGACCAGCCTTAGGGGAATATTGTGAACCGCTTGAATTCTTTTCAGTGAAACAGTGTTGTAGGTAGTCTTTCTTCCTTAGTTGTTATGGTTTAGCAGAGACAAGTAGGGGGTTTTACAATAATAAAATAAAACATAAAAGGCACATTTCAAGGAGCTCTTTAACAAGCGCTTGTTATAGACGCCTTCCCCTTCTCTGATTCTTTCCCCTCAATTTAAAACTTTATGTTCATTTTGCTAAAGAGGATGTGTTTAAGCATTGCAAGTAAAATTGGAAGTTTAACATGGAAAGCAACAGTGTGAATGCTTTGTAGTGGCCACCTTTTAACACAAGATGTTCCACTTTTTATAAAAAATTAAGACAGACAAAAGCCACAGGTTTACTAATCAGGACACGAGGTGAGAGCACCGTCCTGAGATTCAGGGTGATATTGCTAACTGGCTGAAACCTTTTTTAGTGTAGGCAGCTAAAGCTCTTTGTTAATGGCTGTGCTTCAGAACAGGCAAGTGTTTGTTGGTCAGAATCATTTTTCCCACATCTCATGGCTGCCAGAAAAAATAAAAAAGATTAACAAAGTAAACCAACATATTTGGAGACATTTTGTTACAGGGCCTACAAAGCAACACTAAACAATTGGATTATTATTTCCTTGTCTAGAGAAACTCTAGAAAGTTTTGTTTGCTTTTATATTTGCAAAGCGTGATCCTAGATATTTTACAGAATTAAATAATATAAACCCATAGATGAGAAACCTTAATCAATGTCACTAAATTCCTGTGGAAAATTCAAATGCCCACTGACGTACACGATAGAATGATTTAAGAGAGATTTGGGGGCTACTTTGCAATAACACAGGTAGCTCAACAGTCCATATAGCTCGTGAAAAACTCAGAGGCCATTGTTAGAAGAAGAGGCTGTTCACATACATCTTTTTTTTGTGGTTGACAGACTTTGACATAAGTACAAGTACACTATAATGGCAACCTAATTCCTTTCCCACAACCCAATGGCTATGTCTACACTACAGGGCTTGGTTAAGCCGGTTTAATAAAGTTTGCTTAAAGTAGACTTTATTAAGCCAGTTTAGCACGTCCACACTCAAAATGCCAGCAGACTGCCCACGTCCACACTGGCAGCTGCTAGGTCACCCTAGGAGTGGTGCATTGTGGGTACCTGGCCCACAGTGCACCACAGCAGAGGTGCCCCTCTCTTCCAGCCACTCCTTTACCACAGGAAGTGAGTGACCACACCACCCTCCATACTGTGTGTGGCAACCGGGAGCCCAAGGCGGCCAGCGCAGCGCTCCGCCTCCTCCCTGCCTTGCCCAGACTCCTCTGGCTCTGGACCAGGTACTGCAGGGCAACTGCAAGCGCAGGGGCAGGGTGCAGCAGTTGTTAAGATTCAAACACTGGGAAACAGCACATGGAAAGAAAGAAAGAAGGAAAGATGCTATTTCTTTAGATTAGGTTGTGTGAAAGCAGGATTAAATCCTGACTATGGATTATTTCCCCATTATAACAGGTGAGTTGACTTCATCTTCCTCTTTGTGCTGTTTCCTGGTGTTTGAATCTTAACAACTGCTTTGATTTGCTGTTAGACTGTGACCCGATCCTATGTCTTATACTCCCCTGCATTTATTTCCTACCATTCTGTAAATTCCCCCATCTTCAAACTGTCTGATGAAGTGGGATTTTTCTCCCATGAAAGCTCATCCAATAAATAAATTTGTTAGTCTTAAATAGTGCCTCCAGACTCCTTGTTTGTTTTACAACAATATCAGGGGGGTCCTTTGAGAAGGGGAGACACACAGGGTTGGTTGTAGGGAGGGAGAGACAGGTAGGGTCAGGCTGAACAGAGCAAGGGGGAGACACACAGGTCTGGGCAGAGAAGGGGACGACACCAAGGATTGGGCTGAGAGGAGCAAAGGGAGACACACAGGTTTGGGTAAAGAAGGGGGAGACACCCAGGGTCAAGCAGAGAAGGGCAGGGGGGAGACACATGGGTTTGGGCAGAGGAGCGAGACAGGTAGGACCGGGATAAGAACGGGGGTGACGTGGGGTCAGGCTAAGAATGGGGAAGACATGCAGAGCGGGCAAAGACCAGGGGAGACATGTGGGGTGGGCTGAGAATGGGGGAAATGCTGAGTCGGGCTGTGATGCCCAGTCTGGCTCAGAACAGGGGAGATCAGTCAGGGAACATGGGGAGTTTGGCTGTGGTCCCAGCTGTGTTGTGCCTTCTAGCCAGCCTCCCTCCCCATGTTTTCTATGGTTTGGAGGCCAATTAACTCTACCTAAGGCAACTTCCCCTCCACATTGCCTTAAGTCAACTTAATAAAGTCGACTTAACTGTAAAGTCAACTTTATAAGCGGAAGTAATAAAGTCGACTTTACCTGATGCTAAAGTTGACTTTATTGCCCTGCAGTGTAGACAGGACTTTGTTTAAGTTGACTTAAGAGCCCTTAAGTCAACTTAAATACACAGTGTAGACATACCCAATCATTTCCATCCCTTCAGGCTTCATAAAAATACACAATCAATTTCTTTAATTTCAGCATTAGGTCAGATTAACCTTTCTTTTTCGCCTTTTCTCTTTTCTTTCTCTCACTGCTTTAAAAACTTAGCTGGCAAAAACTGCCTAGGTGGGAAAAGTTGTCTAGCTAGCAAAAACTCTAATTGGCTTCAAAACTGAGCTGGATAAATTTATGAATGGGGTGGTATGATGGGATGTCTAATTTGGCAATTAACTGATCTTTGACTACGACTGGTAAATATGCCCATGATCTGTGACTGGATGTTAGGTGGGAGGGTTCTGAGTCAGTGGGGTGGGTTGGAGGGATCTGAACAGAGAATTACTTTTTGGGCATCTGGCTGGTGCGTCTCACCCACATGCTCAGGGATTAGCTGATTGCCATGTTTGGAGTGAGGAGTGGGTTTTCCCCCAAAGTAGATTGGCAGGGGTCGAGGCTTTTTTCCACCTTCCCCTGTAGTGTGGGGCATGGGTCATTTGCTGGTGGCTTTTCTGTACCTTGGAGTCTTTAAACCGTTTCTTGGGGACTGCAATGACTTGATCACAGGCTAGGTGTCTATTGCAGGAGTGGGTGATGGGTTCTGTGGCCTGCATTGTTCAGGAGGTTGAATTAGATAATCACTTTAGTTCCTTCTGACCTCATAATCTAGGAATCTATGAATTCAGTCTTTAATTATATTAACCCATTTTTCCTCTTTTCTTTAGTTTTTCTCTTTTGTTTCTCTCTCTTCTGAATTAACTTATTTTTTTCTCTTCTAGTTTTTCCATAGTTCTTTTTCAGCCTTACATGCCCAGAGAGATACAGCACTCCCCAATAAATTATAAAAGATTCAAATGGCAAACAGCGCCTTTCTTATTTTTGGTATCCTTTAGAATCATAGAATCATAGGGTTAGAAGGGACCCCATGAGATCATCTAGTCCAAATCCCTGCCAAAAAAAAATCAGGACCATTCTCATTAAATCCTTCCACGTAGGGTTTTGTCTAACTGTCCCTTAAATATCTCCCAGGATAGAGCCTATGTTCACATGTAAGCTCTTATTTTGAAATGAGTTATTTCAGAATGAGATATTTAGAAATAAAATCCTTATTCTGAAATAAATTAAATCGAAATAAAATCCTTATTTCAAAATAACTTCAGTTGAAATAAGCAACTATTAAATCAAAATAAGGGAAAACCTAAAAGCAAAATAGAGAGGGGGCAGCATGGGAGGTATGGCAACATGGCCCCCTGGCAGGGCCAAGTTGCTAACCAATCCCTGCCCTTGGTTCTGCAGAGCCTCTGAGAGAGGAAAAAAATCTCCGGGGGTCAGAGATGGAGGGGCTCCCGTCCTCCCTGCCATTTCCTTGGCAGCTGGGGGTGGGGAGAAGTCAGGGTGCCCTGTCTCCCTGCTGGGCTGAGCTGTAGGGGTGCCCGGTCCTCCAGCCCCTCACCACCTGCAAGCTGCCAGGGCAGAT
>VOCP01056072.1:0-11177 GCA_007922195.1 Podocnemis expansa | reverse complement strand
TTCATAACCTATTCTACATGATTACTATGACATGATGTTTCCTACAAATTCACGTGTGTGGTCAGACATGTAGTATGTTTAGCATGGTTCAGCTGGATGGGGACAGACAGAAGTCTCTCCCAGCAGCAATGAGCATGCCACTATCTGAAAGAGGACAAAGCTCTGCTAAAGGAGGTGGCTGAGAAGAAACAAAGGGATCACCTCTGCCTGGATGGGGAGGTGGAGAGGGACTGGAAATAAAGAAAGACACTAGGTAGCTTTTGGAGGCTTTTAACCCGGGACTCTCCACCTGGAAACAACTTCAAGCAAGATCTGGGCCCTGCCTGCCCTCAGGCAGAGACTGGCTGTGCAAACATCTAACAGCTGAAGACTTTGAGCATAAACTTGTTTGGACTATGAGGTTAGTTTGAGTAGAAATATTAGGTTAGCATGTGTATTTTAACTTCAATTTCCTTGTGGTCATTCCTCACTCTATATTGTGAGTCTGCCATGATTGGCCATAGTCTCACTTAGCATTATAGTCGGAACAATAAACTCATAATTATTCTATCTAAAGGTGTTTGATCTTTAGAGGGTGTGAATGCAGAGGGCTGGGAAGAATCCATTTCTTTGTTAAATGGATGGACTAGAGCTATGGTTCCCAACCTGGGGTCTACGGACCCCTGGGGGTCCGCAGAGCAGGTCAGGGGGTCCACGGACAGGCTGGGAGCTGGGGTGTATGCTACTGGGATCTCCAGTTGCCAGGGAGACCCAGGCTTACGGCCAGCAGGAAGCGTCCCTCAAGCTGGGGAGGTTTTAAAACTCCCATCCTGGGAGAGTAGCCTGGGGAGGGTGGTCAGGTGGCTGGAGCTCCAGCAGCCAGGTAAGGTGGGGAGGAGAGCAGAGAACTGGGGTGGGGACAGAAGACCAGGTGCAGGAGGCCATGGCTGCAGTGCTGCTACCATGGCCCCATGTGCCTGCTGGGCAGTGGGGGCTGCCACAGCAATGGGTCCCGACCCGTGCCAGGGAGCTGCTGCAGTTCCACACGCCTGCCAGGAAGCAGGGCCTGCTGCGGCAATGGCTGCCTCCCTGTGCCAGGGGCCCCTGTTCCCCAGCAGGATAGTTGCATGGGCCACATTCTGCCTTGGTGCAAGCCACATTCTTCCTGCGCCAGGGCCTCTGAGCAGAGGCCCAAAAAGTTGTTTTTTTTTGTTTTTGTCTTTGTTTTCTTTTAACTTCAGAGAGGGGTACCCAGCCTTGAAAAGGTTGAGAACCGCCGTACTAGAGTGTATAGTGGTTAGGAGTGGGTCTCAATCTCCATAGACAATGGCTGTCACTGTGGTAACAGGGGGCAGCGGTGCTTGCTGGGGAACTGTCCTCAAGTAGCCTGGTTGCATACACCCATTGCCTGGGACTGATTACACACAAGAAGCTGGAGTGGACTGACTCAGCAGTGAGTGGTCACTTCGCAAAGCAGGTGAATTGGGGTCCAGGAGTGGGAACTGGGAGGCCACAGTGGCACACCAAACTGGATGCATGGAGCAGCCTGTCACAGTATTGGAACGTGGCTCTGTGTTTGTCTACACTGATGCGAACAGGGGACTGCAAACATGGGAGTTTGCAAAGGAGTTTGAGGAGGAGTTTGGTGAGGCCAAGATGGTGAAGAGGAGCTGTACTGCTGGAGCCAGCACCCCTGCTGTTTCCTTTGCCTCTATTTGTAGCCAGACAGACTGTCTGTCCATGGATATCTCCACCCAGACCCTGGTGTGGAATTGCAGGGACTGCGGCCTTCATTTTCCTGCAACTGATGATCAGGCTAGGGAGATGAGCCTATGTGATAGGTGCCTTCTGGTGGCATCTCTCCGGAAACAGGTAAGAGAGTTACAGGAGGAGGTGTCACGACTCAGGGGTAGCTATGCCCTGGAAAAGTTCCTTGACAGTGTCCACGACGAGACCTGCAAGGAGGAGGTCCCTATCCCGGTGCCAAGGGCTACTGCTACAACTCTGGAAACGGATGGGATGCCTATGGCAGAGGAAGGACACTGGCAGCTGGCCACCTCTGGCAGTAGACAGTGCTCCATGCCTGCTCACATCCCACCATCCATTGTGGTGAGGAACTGTTATGCGGTGCTGGACACAATGAAGGAGGTAGAGGAGATGCCATCCACCCCAAAGGCTGGGCAGATCACAGCCACCTCACCTGATAGGAAACGTAGGGTTGTGGTGATTGGGGACTCACTCCTGAGAGGAACAGAGGCACCCATCTGTAGCCCTGACAAGGCCTCTAGAGAGGTATGCTGCCTGCCAGGTGCCCGTATCCGTGATGTAACGCAGGGATTGTCTAAAATCATCCGCCCCTCAGACTACTACCCCATGCTTCTTATCCAAGTGGGTACCAATGATATTGCGAGAGGTGATCCTCAGCAGATCAAAGGTGACTTCAGGGCTCTGGGAGCGAGGGTGAAGGAGTTTGGAGCACAGGTGGTGTTCTCCTCGATCCTTCCAGTCAAGGCTAGAGGCCTGAGGAGAAAGAGATGCATCCTAGAGGTGAATGCCTGGCTGCGAAGATGGTGTGGTCAGGAGGGATTTGGCTTCCTTGACCATGGAGTCCTGTTTCAGGACAGAGGATTGATAGGCAGAGATGGCCTTCACCTGTCCAGGAAGGGGAAGAGCATATTTGGGCACAGACTGGCTGACCTAGTGAGGAGGGCTTTAAACTAGGTTCAACGGGGGAAGGAGACCAAAGCCCACAGGTAAGAGACATTGTGGGTGATCTGGGGGAAGGGATGGAACTTGGGGGGTGCTGGGACTGTATCAACAGCAATAAAAGAGAAGGTAGTTGGAACATGGGGGGGGAGTCAAATAAATATCTTAAGTGCTCTACTGAAGCCCCAATATGTGAGGAGAGTGGGGGAGGAGAACTCCAAGAAAAAATGCAAGGAGGTTTATGTAATAGAATTGGAAATCAACATGACAAAGTAGGGCAATTGGCCGGGTATCTTAGGTGCGTATACACTAATGCGAGGAGACTGGGAAATAAGCAAGAAGAATTGGTAATACTAGCGCAGACAAGGAACTATGATATTATAGGAATAATGGAGACTTGGCGGGATAGTCTGCATGACTGGAGCTCTGCCATGGATGGGTATAAACTGTTCAGGAAAGACAGGCAGGGAAGAAGAGGGGAAGGAGTAGTGTTATATGTAAAAGAGCTCTATGACTGCTCAGAGCTCCATTATGGAAGTGGAAGTGTGCCAGTAGAAAGTCTGTGGGTTACAGTGAGAGGGGAAAGCAACAAGGGGGATGTTGTGGTGGGTGTCTGTTATAGACCACCAGACCAGAAGCAGGAGGTGGATGAGGTGTTCTATGGACAACTAGCGGAAGCTTCTAGATCACAGGCTCTGGTGCTCATGGGGGACTTCAATTACCCTGACATCTGCTGGGAGGCCAATACAGCAGAGCATGGGCAATCCAGGAAATTTTTAGAGAGTGTCGGGGACAACTTTCTAGTACAAATGCTAGAGGAACCAACTAGGGACCTTGCACCGCTCGACCTGCTGCTCACAAACAGGGAAGAATTGATCAGGGGCATAGAAGTAAATGGCAAGCTAGGCAGTAGTGACCATGACATGGTTGAGTTCAGGATCCTGATTAAAGGAAGGAAGGAAAGAAGCAAAAGAAAAACCCTGGACTTCAAAAAAGCAGATTTTGGCTCCCTCAGGGAACTGATGGGCAGGATCCCTTGGGAAGCTAATCTGAAGGGGAAAGGATTCCAAGAGAGTTGGTTATATTTTAAAGAAACCCTGCTAAGGGCACAGGAAGTTGCCATTCCAATTAGGAGAAAGAATAAACATGTGAGGCAGCCAGAATGGCTTAGCAGAGAACTCTGCTCTGAGCTTCAACATAAAAAGGAAGCTTACAGGAAGTGCAAGCTTGGTCAGCTGACCATGGAGGCATATAAAGATATTGCTAGGGACCGCAGGGATAAAATCAGAAAGGCCAAAGGACAAATGGAGTTGCAGCTAGCAAGGGATGTAAAGGATAACAAGAATGGGTTCTACAA
Organism: Podocnemis expansa; assembly: GCA_007922195.1. NCBI lineage: Eukaryota > Metazoa > Chordata > Testudines > Podocnemididae > Podocnemis > Podocnemis expansa. The sequence continues at coordinate 7,135 of VOCP01056072.1, read as the reverse complement.
GTATGTTAATAACAAGAAGAGGATCAGGGACGGTGTAGGCCCCTTGCTGAATAGGGCAGGCATCCTTGTGACAGAGGATGAGGAAAAAGCTGAAGTGCTCAATGCATTTTTTGCTTCAGTTTTCACAGGCAGGGTCAGCTCCCAGCCCACTACCATGGGTGCGGCAGATGGGAGAGAAGAAGACAGGCCCTTGGTGACGGAAGGTCAGGTTAGGGACTGCTTAAAGAAGCTGGATGTGCAGAAGTCCATGGGGCCGGATGAACTGCATCCAAGAGTGCTAAGGGAATTGGCTGATGAGATAGCAGCACCCCTGGCCGTTATCTTTCAAAACTCATGGAGAATGGGGGAGGAGCCAGAGGATTGGAAAAAAGGAAATATAGTACCTATTTTCAAGAAAGGAAAAAAGGAGGATCTGGGGAATTACAGACCAGTCAGCCTCACTTCAATCCCTGGAAAAATTATGCAGCAGGTTCTCAAAGAATCCATCCTCAAACACTTAGAGGAAAATAAAGTGATCAGGAACAGTCAGCATGGATTTACCAAGGGTAAATCATGCCTGACCAATTTCATCTCCTTCTATGATCAGATGACTGGTTTTCTGGATGCAGGAAGAACTGTTGATGTGATATACCTTGATTTTAGCAAGGTTTTTGATACAGTTTCCCACAGCATTCTCATTGGCAAATTAAGGAAGTATGGGTTGGATAGGTGGACTATAAGGTGGATAGAAAACTGGCTAGATCAACGGTTTCAGCACGTAGGAATCAATGGTTCCATGTCTAGCTGGCAGCCAGTAACGAGTGGTGTGCCCCAGGGGTCGGTCCTGGGGCTGGTTCTGTTCAACATTTTCATCAGTGATCTGGATGATGGAATAGACTGCATTCTCAGTGAGTTTGCGGATGACACCAAGCTGGGGGGACCAGTAGACACTTTGGAGGGCAAGGACAGGATTCAGGGAGACCTAGATAAATTGGAACAATGGGCCAATAGAAATCTTATGAGGTTCAATAAGGACAAGTGTAAAATCCTGCACGTGGGATGAAAAACCCCTACACCGCTACAGGCTGGGGAACATTCAGTTAAGTAGCAGCAATGTAGAAAAGGACCTGGGGGTCACGGTGGATGGGAAGCTGGATATGAGTCAGCAGTGTGCTCTTGCAGCCAAAAAGGCCAATGGCAATACTGGGCTGCATCAAAAGTAGTATTACCAGCAGGTCAAGGGATGTGATCATTCCCCTCTATTCTGCACTGGTGAGGCCACATCGAGAATACTGTCTTCAGTTTTGGGCTCCCCACTACAAAAAGGACAGGGACATGCTAGAGAGAGTTCAGCGGAGGGCAACCAAAATGATTAAAGGGCTGGAGCACAAGCCCTATGAGGAAAGACTGAAAGCATTAGGCTTATTTAGTCTGCAGAAGAGAAGATTGAGGGGGGATTTGATAGCAACCTTCAACTACTTGAAGCGATGCTCTAAGGAAGATGGAGCTCGACCGTTCTCGGTAATAACAGAGGACAGAACGAGGACCAATGGTCTCAAGTTGCAGTTAGGGAGGTCAAGGCTGGATATTAGAAAAAACTTTTTTACTAGGAGAGTGGTGAAGCCTTGGAATGAGCTGCCGAGGGAGGTCGTGAAATCTCTATCTTTGGAGGTATTTAAGGCCAGGCTGGACAAAACCATGACTGGGATGGTTTAGTGGGAGTGGTCCTGCCTCTGGCAGGGGGTTGGACTAGATGACCTATGAGGTCCCTTCCAACCCTATGATTCTATGATTCTAAGTCATGTGAGACACAAATTTGGGGACATGACAGCACAGAGATTCATATTTGTACATAGGTACTGTATTATATTTTTACCATGATCATTGGGGTTATAAAAACATTATCTGGTGATATATGGAGCGATATTTTAAAATGCTGCATACACTCGGGTATAAGCCGATCTGGGCATAAGCCGACCCCTCCCCCAATTATGAGCCCCAAAAGAAGCTAAAATTGGTGACCCGGATATAACCCAAGGTCCCCTTTTGGCCTTGGCCCCTAACCCCACACCCAAGCTGGCTTCCTCTGGAGTTTCTGAGAGCTTCCCTACCCGAAAATCTCTGCTGCTGCTGCTTTTCCCTTGCCCCCCTTCTGTCCATTCCTCACTCCTGCCCTACTGCTCTGCCCTTTCCTCACTGCCATCACCCCTGTGCCCCCTGCTCTGCCCTTTCCTCACTTCTCAGATTCCTGCTGTTGCCTGCTGCAGCACCCTTTCCTCACTGTTGTCACCCCTGCTGCCCCCCTGCTCTGCCCTTTCCTCACTGCTGCCCCCTGCTCCTCCTGCTGTCCCCTGCTCTGCCCTTCCCCACTGCTGTCCCCTGCTCTGCCCTTCCCCACTGCTGCCCCTCTGCTCTGCCCCTTCCTCACTGATGCCCCCCTGCTCTGCCCCTTCCCCACCGCTGCCCCGCTGGCTCATCACTGCCACCCCTCTGCTCCCTTCTCAGTTCCCTGCTGTTGCTCCCCTGTTCCCCAACACCCTTTCCACCCCTTTCACTCTCACCCCCCAACCCCTGCTGCCACTCTTCCCAGCCTGTCAGGCACCCCCCCCCCCGAATCCCCAGTCCCTGTTGCTGCTTCCCTGGGCTCCCCAAAAACCCTGGGTCCTCCTGCCGCTTTCCCCAGACTCCACGACCCCCCCCCACCAAATGCCCGGGCCCTGCTGCCCCTTCCCTGGCCTCTCTGAACCTCCTACAAACCCTCCCCATCCCATCACTTTCCCTGACTCCCCGACCCCCTCCCCAACTTTTGGTCTCTGCCGCCACTTCCTTGGCCTCCCTGAATCCCCCCCTCAATATCCAGGCCAACCCCCCCAGACCCCCTTACTTGGCCACTTGAAACACCGGGGTCCCCTCCTTCCTCCAGGCCCAGCCCTGGCCAACTGCCCAAGATGGCAGCCCGGCAACACTGGCTCCCCGGCCTGCCGCATGGTCAGGGAAAGGGCCGGGTGGGGCTGGCTACGGTATTCTCCTGAGTATAAGCCGAGTGCCTGTTTTGAAGCCAATTTTAGGGCACAAAATTCTCAGCTTATACGCAATGATATAGGTTATACCCCCTTAGCAACGAAAAAGTGGGCCTCAGACATTCAAGGATAACTTGTTCTTCCCATCACCATTATCTATGTGCAGCTGTAAACATACATGTGTATTTGGTCTTGGCATGTCCCATGCTATGCAGAAACTGAGACAACTGCAAGTTTATTCTATTCATCTCTGGCAACTGAAGGTGCCTTGCTACATAGTCCAGCATATCCAGGCAAGCAAATGAAGCTATGCTAGGCTTGTAGGACAGTGGGGAGCAAACTCAAGTTAATATTCCTTTTCTTGGTACCCGCCGTAGCTTAATATGACATCAGGACAACTTCTTGATGCACATTGTGTGACTATGGCTTAAGGTACCCAGCCGGGGTCTGAGCTATTGGAGTCTGGAGTCTTTTTGTCAGCAGGGCATACAGCAGTTTCCCCACTTCCTTGTGAGGTTTTTTGAGTTATTTTAGGGATCTTTTAGTTCATTCAAAGAATCACTCTGCGGCCATCGTAAAGACTGCTGCAACACACATGAGCAAAATGGGATGTGGTGCTAGATTTAAAATCAAAATAGCAGTGTGGGATCAGGTTAGTAGTGTTTTTTACTGTGATTTGTGACAGGTTTTTTGTGGCATTTAGGCCTTTAATTACTTTAGTTTTATTGTTCGACTAATACATTTAAAATTTTAATTGTGTCAGCAGTGCTCTTATGTCTAAGTGAGGTTACCATTCTTTGTACTAAATTAGTGTTGATTTTTAATATGAACTTTTTAATGAATTTTATAACAGCTATTAACTGAAATAGATTTTTCCATTTTATAAGGTATAAAATTTAATACTGTGGTAGTGCAATGAATATTCATTTAGAATGGGATTTTTATAAATTGTATTAATTACAATTTGGCTATACTGCATGCATACATAAACACAGCCTTGTTTAATGTACACAGTGTTTGAATTAGTAGTATTACTGTGATAGAAAGCTTATAGATAATTTTATATATTTATTTTTATAAGGGTATGTGAATTTCAGTTTTGTGTTTATTTTGATTTTAATATGGCTTTATGTATGCAGCTTTGTAAACCATTCAATTTAATTTCATTCATTATTTTCTTAAATTTTGATGTAAGCATTTATTTGGCTCTAACATTTTGTTTTTTTCTATTGAGGCTTGGGGGACTATTTTGTAGATGACTCTACTGCAACCATAAACGTCAGGTGGCTCCATTTCATTTAATTGCCCTTCTCCAGTGCCTCTTAAAAACATCAAAATTAAACCACTCCATAGAAAAAGCTGGAGACCCCCTTGCATTTAGTTTCATTCTTTTCTGTAAGTTCACCCATCTTCGAAGCATCTGAGCAAGTGGGATCTTCTCCCACAAAAGCTCATGCAAAAAATAAATCTGTTAAAAGTGCCACATAACTCCTTGTTGTTTTTGTTGGTTTTTTTTTTTTTTCCAGGATTCATTGTATAACGGACTCACAGCAAAGATTGTTCATTTACTCTCCCCACATTAAAATACTGTCTAAGAACAGACAATGAACTTTATGCAGTAACCAGATAAACCTTATCATAAGGGGGAAAAAATGAATGGAAACAGAACAATCCGCATAGAAGCATTGGGAAAAGAAACCCAAGTCCCAAAGTCTAGGTGGAGTCACTCATATCTCAGTTGCAGTCTCTGTTCAAGTCCTTGAGTTGCCAGAAGCAGTAATGCTCTGCTTTGGCTGTAGGGTTCTTAGCTAGAAATCGATGCAGACTTTTCTCTCTCTTCCAGAACCAGCCACCATGCAGCCAGTTTACTGGCTAACCAGCAATCAGTCACATAAGAGAAAACTCTGCTGCAAAATGCTCCACAGCAAGGAAAGAACATCCTGCTGTTCTCTCCTAGCTCAGCTTTCCCCAGTCACACACTGAGCACATGGCTCCTCTCATTGCACCTCCAGCCTGCTCTCAGACATCTGACCACAGCCCAAGAAGAAACCTAGTGGAGCATGCTCAGTGCAACCCCCAATTTCCAGAAGATCCTGGATCTGGGCAGCGAAATCTGCTCAGGAACATTAACCCACACTGAAAAGCTCCCTCGAAAAAAGAGTGTCGTTCGTTAAGCATAAGAGTTACACAAACATTAGAAATGGTTGTTATGTGTGCTCCCTCCAACAAAGCCATTCCTCTCCATCCTTTTCAGTCAGTAAGTGGAAATTGAGTGGTTGCACTGAGCATGCTCCATTAGGTTTCTTCTGGTGGTGGTGTCAGATGCCTGCGAGCCAGGAGCTGGAGCAGCAGGCACGTGGAGCTGCAATGGGAGGAGCCCCTGTGCTCAGTGTGTGACTTGGAGGAGCTGAGCCAGGAGTGGAGAGCAGCATCGTCTCTGCCTGGTGTGGAGTATTTTGCAACAGAGTTTTCTCTGAAGTGACTGATTGCTGGTGAACCAGTAAACTGGCTGCATGGTGGCTGGTTTCAGGAGAGACAGAAAAGCCTGCAGTGATTTTTAGCTAAGAGCCCAACAATCTAGGCAGAGCAGGGCTGCTTCTTGCAACTCCAGGCCTTGAACAGAGACTGCAACGGAGCTATGGGGGACTCCACCTAGACTTTGGGACTCTTGGGTTTCATTTCCCAATGCTTCTATGGGGATTGTTCTGTGTAAGTTCATTCTTTTCTCCCTTATGATAAGGTTTATCAAGTTACCTCATAAAGTTTTTAGACAGTATTTTAATGTGGTGCTTGTAAGTGAACAATTTTTGCTGTGAGTCTATTATACAATGAATCTTGGGTCTCCAGCTTCTTCTCTGTAGTGGTTTGGTTTTAATGTTTTAAGAGGCACTGGAGAAGTGCAATGTAATGAAATGGAGCCACCTGCCATTTACAGTTGCATTTCAGTCATATACAAAATAGTCCCCCAAGTTCAGTAGAAAAAATCACAGTGTTAGAGCCAAATAAATGCTTACATAAAAAAAAAAAATAATAAGGAAAATAAAGTTTACAAAGCTGCATACATAAAGCCATATGAAAATCAAAATTAAAAGAAAAACCAACAAAATTAACATACCTGTATAAAAATAAATATATACAATGATCAATGGGCTTTTTATTCCAGTAATATTACTAATTCAAAGGCTGTGTACATTAAACAAGGTTGTGATTATATATGCATGCAATATAGCCAAATTGTAATTAACACAGTAATAATATTAATCCCACCATAGGCAAAAATTAACTCTGTAAGGAAATGGCTTTGTGTTCTGGCCTCTGAGAGAGACTTCACCCAAAAGATTTGGAAACAAATTGATGAAAAGATAGCGTGTGGCTATTGCAAAGAAAGGAAGCTATTTGCCTATTTTCTTTTTTTGTTTTGTGTCAACAGAGGTGGCAGCCATGATGGCCACCCCACCCCACTCGTAGGCCCCTGGATTATGCTGCTCTCAGGGAGGAATGTTAAGTATCGATCTCCCTGATGGGCCCCATCTCCAGGCCATCCAGCTCAAGGGGAAGACTATTAAGCATCAATCTCCCCTGATGGCCCTCAATCTCCTGTCTGAGTCTCTCCCTCCCTAGCTTTGTGTCAACAAGAAGGGGGGTGAGTTCCTATCCCCCCTGAACAGTTTCTCGGCACCCCCGTCACCACGAAGGAGGGGTCATTGTCTGGGGTCTCAGTTCCATCATTGGTCCTGACCAGAATCCCACTCCCAATTGGCTATTTTTATTCTGGCCGTGCAAAATTCTATTTAAACCCCCTGTCTCAGCTAGCTTGGTGTTCTCCCACCCTCGAATGCTAAAGGGCACGTCGCGACCCGTCGGACTGGTCCCCCGACGGAGACAGGAAGCACCCACCCCCGTGACCTTGTCTTTTTTTTCTTTTTTGGGGTGTACACGAATTGCCGGCTGAACGATTAAGTACTGGGATGTTGCAGCTGGTCTGTCTCCTCACTTTGAGTTCCACTATGGTGCTAGGACAGGTATTATAAATCGATACGAGCCTCCTACTTCTCTTAATTCTTCTCCTTGCTACTATGCATGCATAGTCTGTTATTGTAGCTTCCTTATCTGAGTTTTGTATAGTTTGTGTAGCT
>ML683339.1:11895-27326 GCA_007922195.1 Podocnemis expansa | reverse complement strand
TCCCTACAGACATCAACCCCACAAACACGCACCATGCCTGCCCCGGTTACAGACAGTAGCCCACCCTCCTTCCTCCAGACTATAACTCCCCTGTACTACAGACGCTGCCCCCCAACAGCAGCCTCAGAGGTTCCCTGCTCATCCTTCTCCCTACAGACACCAGCTGCCACTCCCCCAATACCCACCCATCCGCTTCCCTGCAGATACTGACCCCCCCACAGTTGCTAACCAGACTCATCCTCTGCCCTAGAAGCCAAGCCTTGCCCTCCTCCCCCAGATACTTCCCAGACCCATCTGCCTCTCTATACACTGACCTCACCCATCCCTGACCCACTGAGGGGCTTGATCTACAGGAGGGGGTCCCTGTAGCACTTGTTGTGGGGAGGTAATCTGGGGAAGGGTCCCTGTGCCATCCAAGGACATGTGCAGAAATCTAACTTTGATTTGGTGGTGGGGGTGCATGTTTTGTGCCCCAGCTGCTAGAGACCATCTTGCTCTTTCCTCCCCCTGCCTGTCCTCTCTTAACTCCCTCCTGCTCACCCCACCCCAGCCTTGGGAGCATCTTGCTTCCACTTCCCCCAGCACTGCAGCTCCAGGGCTGGAGGAGTTCTGCACTGCCAAACATTATTGGGAGTCTTGTGCCTCTGGTTGGCTCACCTTGTGTATGCCCCTGGTGGCATCTGTTAGTGGGGCTGATGGAGAGAGGGGGGAGAAGGGGGGAAGAGGGGGAATCCCTATGGTATCTGTTGGGGAGGCTGATCATGGTGATGGTGCTCTGGCTCCCTTGTCCATGAGGTCAGTTCCCTACAATGAGCCTTTGCTGCTGGTCACTGACACCCAAGGTGGGGCTGCCTCCCAGGCCAACTGTGCAGAAGGCCAATACTGGCTTGTCACAGAGCACATCAGAATGACTGGTCTGAGAATGACCTGCCTGTCAGAGCAATGGTTCATCTAGCCCTGCATCTTGTCTCCCCAGTGGCCAGTCACAGCAAATAGACAGAGCAGGCAATCATCAAGTGATCCAGCCACTGTTGTCCTTCCCCAGTGTCTGAAGAACAATGTCAATTTTAAAAGGGATAGCCGTGTTAGTCTAGTCCAGTGAAAAAACAACAAGGAGTTGTGTGGCACTTTAAGACTAACAGATTTATTTTTTGCATGAGCTTTCGTGGGAGAAGATCCCACTTCCTCAGATGCTTCGAAGATGGGTGAACTTACAGAAAGGAATGAAACTAAATGCAAGGGGGTGTAAAACATAGGGTCAGGTCATACAGGAACAGCAAATCAGAGCAGTTTACAGGTTCAAACCATGGGAAGCCTGAAGTCAAATTACCCTTTGTAATGGGGAAAGAATCCATAGTCTTGATTCAGACCAGCCTTCACCGAATTTAGCTTGCATATTAATTGGAGTTCAGCTGTCTCTCTTTGAAGTCTTGATGTCCCAGGTACAGCTCTAACGACGGTCATTAACAAATCCATCATCGAGTGATTAGGAAGATGGAAGTGTTCAGCAACTGGTTTCTTTGTTCTTTGATTTCTGATATCAGCTCTGTGCTCATTCAGTCTCTTACGGACCGATCGTTCTGTTTGTCCAATATATAAGGTGTAGGGGCATTTCTTGCACATGATGGCATAGACCACATTAGTAGATGAGCAGGTAAATGAGCCTTTGATGGAGTAGCAGGCTTGATTAGGACCTATGATGGTGTCTGTTGTGTAGTGTAGTGTAGTGGCAGTCAGAACCAGACAAATTTGGTAAAAGTGTATTTTTTAGTTTATGTGGTTGTTTTAATCAATACACTGACTCCCTTCTCAAGGGGTAGTAAAATGTTCTTTTGTTTTTCAGAAGCAAAAACTGCCACCAGCATAACAACTAAACAAAAATCCATGGATCTGCTTTTGTAACAAAGTTGTTTGTTTTGTGTTTTATGGTGTTTGTCTTGTTACTAACCTTGGTGCATATTGTAAATTTTTGTTTTGTTTTTGTGTATAATTTGGTGCAATCATATTGTTTTATCCTAATAGTTATGGGGTTAGGTAGTGGCTACTACCATGTTTTTATCCCCAGGAGTGTTTACAACTATTCAGAGAAAAAAAATTGGGCCCTTTTCCCAAAGGAATTTTTGGTAAATAATTGGCAGGAACAGTACATATTGGAAATCAAATTCAAGATTTGCACAAACTTAGCTCAAAATTGGTTGAGTACCACAAAAAAAAAATTAATACTGATATTATATTAAGGGATAGTGATGGAAAATGCATGCAATCTTTGTAGTTAAGTGTACAGTACTGTGTGTAAATTTTTGGTAAAGTTTTGTGCATGTACTAGAATGGTAAATGGGGAAACTGAGGCAGGCAGCCTCATAATTTCAATGGTATCCTTTTACAAGTTTTTCAAGGTTTTGCCTCTGTATTAGACAGTTCCTAATCTTCCAAACTTTCTTTTTCATGGAAAAAGCTGCAAAGCAAGCAGTGGCGACTGCCATGGCCCTTGGACCCTGGGGACCAGGATCAGTAAAGTTGCAGGTATTGCTCACCCAGGGGGTGGCGGTGTGGAGCCTGTGGCAAACTTGTGATCAGTGCTGAACCCCACTTGGGTTCTGGAGCAAAACCCTACAGGGTGCAGCAGCAAATTACACACCAATTAAGCAAAAAGTTTTAGCATGTTATTGGGCTTTACAGGAACTAAAACAATTGACAAAAGAGCGGGAGGTTGTGTTAAAACCAGAACTCCCAATTATGGCCTGGGTCCAGGAACCACTGGGACCCGGGACACGATGAGCCCTCCCAATTACTGTGTTATAATGCAAATAATATATACAGGAGCAGGCAAAACCAGGGCCATGGGAGTTTCACCTCAGCACAAGGAGGTCGCCCACTTCCCTGATGCAGAGAAGACCCCACCGCCTTTACCAGTTACTACTGGACTGGCTACCTGGGCCCCAGACATTATGCCTGGTTCACTGATGGCAATGCTAAATATTAAGGCCCGAACTGGGTGTGGCAAGCAGCGGCCATGCAAGGCTAGCAAGGCATACAGCTCACCCAGGAAGGGAACAATAAAACCAGCCAATATGCTGAACTAAAAGCCGTCCAGTTGGCAGTAACCAAGGCAAAATAATTGGCATACCCCGAGTGTTACATCTATACTGACTCATGGGCAGTGGCTAATGGCTTTACCTTATGGGCAAGTAAATGAAAACAAAATAATTGGTGCATTCAGGCAAAGGCAGTGTGCAGCCAAAATATATCCAAAAAATACCTTAGTGCCCCAGCTAAATGTATCAACGCTTAAAGTAGGGCACACTACTGTGCATACCAAAAGAATACTGAAAAAGCAAAATTAAATGCAGCTGCAAATGCTCTAGCAACTGTTCAGGTAACCCAGTGTGGATCAAGCAAAAAAAAAAAAAAAAATTGTTTAATATCAACTAGTATGTCTGGATCCAACCCCTGCCAGACACCTTGCAGTTTAACCAGTCCTATATTTCTTTAGCTTTGTGTTGACCTGTAATAAATCCACTCTGCAAATTCATAGTACTTCCACACTTAATGGGTAAAAAATTGTAGGGGCCAGTTTTCAAGAGAATGGATCAGTCCTTATAGTAATCATACCTATGAGTTACAAAATTGTTAACAATGGACATCTGGATGCATATGTCCCACTATAACACCCCATCCAGAGCCCCGTGCTTTTCAGTAAAATGGTTTTATCTGTGCAGCAGCACTGCATGCTGTTGGGTGCATTAACTGTCAGCTCTCCTATCTTGGCTTGTTAATTCAGCCTACTGTTATTGTGTTGTGTTATTGTGTTTGTTTTCTTGTAGTAATTGGTATATCTGTTTTTCAAAAGGTAAAAAATTTGGCAACTTATTCAGACCCTGACATGTTATTTTAGCTTACAATTTAAAGCTAAATTTAAAGGTTTTAAGGCCCTCCATCGCCCAGGGGTGGAGCATAGGGCAAACGGAAGACTTTGTAACGGTATAACAATAGTGGGCAATGGAGGCCTCCAAACAACTTAAGGGTACTTTGTAAAGTTATATAGTAAACAAATAGTTATCTAAGTCCTACATACCAACCTTTGGGAAAAGTGATTGTTGTCAAGCATATTGTCATTGCTTATGTTTGTGGCTATTCTCTATGTTGGCTATAAATTGTGTTATTAACTTTGGTGAACCAATGGGTCCCAAGAAGGCCAGAATGAACAATGGCAAAGGTTCATAAAAAGGTGGGAGCTCAACACAGGCAGCTGGCAAGACAGTTTTCAATCCATGCTTGCAAGATGAAGAAGAAAACACTTTAATTCCACCTATCTTACTTAAAGGACTGAGTGAAAATCAGTGGACTGTAAAGTAATGCTTGAGCTGAATGGTTACTTCGTAATCGTTTTTGGACTGGGCCTGTAAATTTTGGGACTAATTTGGGGTTGCTTCTGTTGAAAGAATAGACATAATAATAAGGTTCCAGCGACATCCCTGTTTTGTTTTACAAATGTAGTGGGTAATAGTAATAACAACTTGCCTCATTTTTTTCTTGGGAAATGTGCATGCCAACCCAGAATTAAATACACTAAAGGTCCTGCGTGAACATAGATCGACCAGTGAGCGTTTGCTCTCGGTCGAAAGGGGGAAGTTGTAAGGGAGGTTTAAAGATGGAGTAAGTTTGGTCAGGAAGGTCTGTGCCAGAGACTGTTGTGTTTGCTTAGACAAGTTTAGTTAGTCAGGGGAGCTAGGGGGTTTAGATTGATAGGGGGTTAGACTGCTTCTATAGATACATGAGGTAATCCACAAAGGTTTATTATGAGACAATCACTCCTGTCTGTCCCCTGATGGGAAGCCATCAACCTAGTCTGGTAAACAGGTTGACGGGGGCTAGGTAGCTGAGGGGTCACAGGAGTCTCGCCACTCTCATTGGTCAATGACAGTAACTGTTACCCAAATAAGCTGTAAACAACAACAGAGGCGGGCTAACTATATGCTGCCTGTTAAGTATAATCTAATTATGTAACCTGCATATTAAAAGTAGTAATACCATGTATGGATTTTAGTCATGATGTAACTTGTTGTATTATGCATGAGCTTGTTGCATTATGTATATCTTATTTTGCATGTTAGAAAGTATATATGACCTGTAACCCCTACACTGGGGGTTCTTGCTTAGAGAGGCTAGCTTCTCTTTGCTTCCCTCTGGTGCAGTTCCTTTTATTATTCAGCTGAATAATAAACTTTGAACCACACCTCGTTCTCTGCCTATTGGAGTCTCAGCTGGGAACGGGCCTTCACCTGTGGGAAGGATTCGGGGTTCCCTTTTCAGGTTGGGAACCCAGACCAGTTTTTCCCCAACAGTAGATATGTGGGCAGACTTGGCAGCGTGGTTTTTTGCAGGGGTGTGTGCCTGCTTCAATGTTCCTGTTGTTAGATCTGTAGTTGCTGGTGAGTATCTGTTTAAGATTAGGGGGCTGCCTATAAGCAAGGAGTGGTCTGTCTCCTAATGCTTGAGAGAGAGCGGGATCATTTTTTAGAATAGGCTGTAGGTCCTTAATGATCTTTTGCAGAGGTCTGACTTGAGGATTGTAGGTGGTGACTAGTGGTGTTCTGTTGTTTTCTTCCTTGGGTCTTTCCTGTAGTAAATGACTTCAGGGAACCCGTCTAGCTCTGTCAATTTGTTTTTTTACTTCCCCAGGTGGGTACTGTAGTTTCAAGAATGCTTGATAGAGATCCTCAAGATGTCTGTCTCGGTCTGAGGGATCAGAGCAGATGCGGTTATATCTTAGGGCTTGGCTGTAGACAATGGATCGTGTGGTGTGTTTAGGATGGAAGCTCAAAGGATGTAGGTAACTATACCGATCAGTAGGTTTTCAGTATAGGGTGGTGGTGATGTGTCTATCCCTGATTTGTACTGTAGTGTCAAGAAAGTGGATCTCCTGTGTGGAGTGTTCCACGCTCAATTTGATGGTGTCGTGGAAATTATTGAAATCTCTGTGAAAATCTTCAAGAGCATCCCTGCCATGTGTCTAGATGATAAAGATGTCATCAATGTAGCGCAGGTAAAGAAGAGGTGCCTTGGGATGAGACTTGAGGAAACGTTGTTCTAAGTCACCCATAAAGATATTGGCATATTGTGGGGCCATGCGGGCACCCATAGCAGTGCCACTGATTTGGAGATATAAATGATCCTCAAATCTGAAGTGGTTGTGGATGAGTACAAAGTTGCAAAGTTCAGTCACGAGCTGCGCTGTGTCATCATCTGGGATGGTTCTTCTAATAGCTTGTAATCCATCCTTGTGTGGGATGTTGGTATAAAGAGCTTCTACATCCACAGTGGCCAGTGGCCAGGGGGGTCACAGTGCATTGGGCTGCATCACTATCCATCCCAAGTAATAACCATTGATGGACCTAGCCTCTATGAATTCATCAAGTTCTTTGTGAAGCCCATTGACATGTTTGACCTTCATAATATCCCCTGTGAGTTTCACAGGTTGACAGTATGGTGTGTGAAGAAATACTACCTTATACTTGTTTGAAACCTATTAATTTCATTGGGTGACCTCTGCTTCTTGTGTGATGGGGACAATAACACTTCCTGATTCTCTTTCTCCACAACAGTGATGGTTTTATAGCCTTTGATCATACCCCCCCCCCATCCCAGTTGTCTATTTTCCAAGATGAGAAGTCCCTGGCTTTTTAATGTCTCCTCATACAGACGCTGTTCCATACCCCAATCATCCATCTTGCCCATTTCCATTTTTAATATTTTTTCTGACATGGGGCAACCAAAACTGTATGTCGTATTCAAGGTATGGCCAGGCCATGGATTTACATACCTGCAGTATGGTAATTATTGTTTTCCTCTCCATCCCTTTCCTAACAGGCTGCTCCTGTCCCCTCCTTACCAGCTGAGCTCTTGCCCTGGTATTGGGGGCACCTGTAGGGGCAGCAGTGAAGCTGACAGGCTGCGTGACAACCTTAATGAGCAGGCATCACTGCAGGGATGGATGTGTGAGCCATGAGTGTGACACAGGGCTACCACACACACACACACCAGACATACTGGGTCCATTCCCCCCCCCCTTAGAATTCTTGGCGTTGACTCCCTGGACGTTCTCCCCCCCATTGCCAATGCACTGTGTGCTGCAGAATAGGTGGGCAGGGAAGCCCCATGACAACTGGGCGGGCAGAGGTGTGTGACCAGTGTGCCTATGCTGTGTAACAATCTCACATTATGCTATGCCAGTGTTTCCCAACCAGTGTACCATGGCACACAGGTGTGCTGTCAGGCCTGAGCAGTTGTGCCACAAAATTTTTTGAAAACATATTCAAAGAGCTCTGGATTGCCTCATTGGCTCACAAATATTCATGAGTTCATTTGGAAACTATATGGTGATGTGCCTCACATTAATTAAAGGTATCAAGGTATGCCACAGCAGAGAAAATATTGGGAACCACTACCACTCACTTGGGAATCATTTGTTATTCAGAATGTAAAAAAGCCCCAGCTGATCACCCAAAATGTTGGCGGACAGTGCGCTGTGAGTGGGGAGAGTGCTGACAGGAGAGCTCCCTCCAGTTGGCATTTGGCAATACCCCCCCCCCCTGTGTCCAGCAGTGGTGCAGCTGCAGAACAGCTTACCCTAGGACAGTGGGCCCCAACCTTTTCTCTGCCGTGGCACATCTTCATACCTTCAAATATTTCAAGGCACACCACCATTTATAAACTCATGAATATTCAAATCAACTTAATTACTTGTGAATATTCATGAACCATGGCACAGTGTTTCAGAAATGCTCCTATGTGAGGTAATAGGGGAGCAGAGTGAGGGTGGTAAAACATGGGAGGTCAGGAGTTGTGTGCAGTAGCAGGATTGAGTATGGGAAGCACAGCAGGGCAAGGGTGGCAAAAGAGGACAAGGGCAGCCATGTGGAGAACACCACAAGGGTGGCAAGAGAGGAAGGGAGATCAAGAGTGGCTGGGGGGGGACAGAGGGGAACCTGGGGAGTGGGAAGGTAGGGCAGGGGAGCATGGCACAGGACCCGCTTCCCCCTTCTCCACAGAGGCTCCCTACCACCCAGGGCAAATCCTCACCCCACTGCTGCTCTCTCCCACCCCAGTGGGTCCCGTCCGCCCCTCCCTTAGCCCCATGTTGCCTGTGATGGACCCTTCCATCACTGCAGAGGCCAGAACTAGTCCTTTAGCCCCCAGCTACACCCCCCACACAGCTGCTCACACAACCCCAGCTACACAGCCACTCCCACCCACCTCTGCTACACACACCCACCCCTGCCGCACACAACCCCCAGCAGCCTTCCCCCCAAAGCCCTTACCTGGGCTGTTTGCAGCCTGCCTGACACAAGCTGCTCCTCCCTGCAGGGGGAGAGTCACACATTCCCAGCCTTCTGCCCCTCTCTGCTGGCTGGGCCTAAGGTGGAGCCACCAGAGCACTGTGTTCCAGTGCCTTCCTCTATTTTTAGGGGGGCCAGAAGGCTGCCTGCCTAAAAATAGGGGGCCCCAGCACTGTGTTCCATTGCCTTCCCCCTTTCTTTAACCCCGGCTTTTTCCCATCTCTGCACAGCCCACATGGCTGGGCGGAGCAGGGAGGGAACTTTAACTCCAGCTCTCAGGGATGCTTGCGGCACACTTTGGGTGTTGCCATGGCACACTGGTTGGGAACCACTGCCCTAGGACACTGCAGACCAGGGCTGGGGGTGAGTAGGGCGACCCCAGCCCAGAGAGGTGATGGTGTTGGCCTGAGATGTGCTCCCAGAGCAGAGGGCTCAGAGGTGCACCTCCACCATACCTGACCCACGTGGGCATTCACTTGGGCATTTCCTTTCATTTAAGAAAGGTTGGCTGCTTTCATCGCCTTGCTTTTTGGGTGTGATCGATTCTCAAACCCCCATCTAGAAAGCACCCTGTTGTGGAAATGGAGTAAGAGAGGCCAAATAGATGAGCTTGAGGTAGCTATAGGCTGGGGCGGTGAGGGACCTGGGCCATGGGCCCAGTCCCCGCCCCCAGTCGGCAGGCCCCGCCCCCTAGCCAGGGATAGGCCCAGGGGGGCCGCACCACCACGGGCAGGGTAGGCTATGCCCCCAATCCCTGGCCGAGGATGGCACTGCCATGGCCGCGGGCAGCCCGCTGGGCCCCGGATCCCCGGCTGGGGTCTGGGACCTGGCCACCCGCAGGCACGGGGCCTGGTCACCTGCAGCTGCTTCTGGCCTGGCCCAGCTGTGGCCTAGCTGCCTGTGGCAGCACGGACCCCCCCGGGCCTATCCTTGGCCAGGGGGCGGGGCCTACCAGGCAGGCAGCCGGGCCCCAGATCTCTGGCCAGAGACGGGGCCGCCGCAGATGGCCAGGGATCGGGCGCCGGATCCCTGGCCCGACTGGGCCAGAGATCCGGGGCAGTGCCATTGGGACCCGGGGCACATGCCCTGGTGTGCCCAACGCCAGTGACGCCCCTGGCTATAGGTATTTCCCCATGCAAAGGGACTGAGGCGAGGAAGTAGGAAGGCAGTGAGACTCTGCAAAGCCCTCCTCTCCCCCAAAGCCATCTCCCTCATCCTTCCCCTGAGGACCCAAGTTACTACACTTGATCAAGCTGACATGACACCACCCACGGGGAAGAATTCAGCAGGCACAGGCAGAAGCCGAGTTTTCACACTTTTATTGTAAAGCTTTGGGAAGGGCTAATTACAAGGGAGTTTGTCATCTGACAGCTCAGCAAACAAACAGAAGGGAAGAGAACAGAAAGGGGCTCACAAGGTGTCATGCTCACTGCTCCAAACAAAAAGAATTACAAGGGAATCAATTGTGCTCACAGTGCCTAGGGAAAACCAAACCCGAGGCCCAAAGCCTTCCCCACACAGGGAAATGCATCGCACATTGAGAGCAATACAACCTTAGCAAAGAGGCGCTGCCTTAGACATAGGTCACCATCTGAAAAATAGCTGGGTACTTTCCTCTGCCATAGGATTTCTCCTTTAGAAAAGCTACACCTGCATGTACATAAAACTGTACAAAAAACAAGGCATCACAAGCAAGGAAATGAAATCTCGTATAAATAGAACCAACACCGAAGAGCTACAAAGGGGTCACTTGTATCCTTCCCACAGCTTGACTGCTCCCTGGCTCCCTCCTTTGGTTTTATCCCCTGGCTTGTCCTAGTGCAGTGTTAAATACAGTGATGCCCCTCCTTCCCTGAAGGGGATCTGTAACCCTGACCCCCCTTCACTGTGCTTGTCTAGACCAGAGACGTTAGGGGGCCTTCTCTCCCCATGCATGCAGAGGCTTTTTCCTTCTGGCTTATCTTTGTGCAAATGAGCTTCTCCCTGCCAGAATCTTCACTCTCCTGCTCAGCCAGTCCAGCACCACTATCCTCATCCTGGGGAACAACACCAGCACTATCACCCTCTCCCAGGCTGGCCCAGCACCACCTCTACCCTCAGCCTCAAACCAAAGATACGAAGAAGCACAAATGGGCTTGTATTCAGGCTGAGTGAGCTGCAGTGCTCACTCAGAGAACTCCTGAACCAAATCAAGGGCCATGAGCCTTGGGGTACCTGGTGACCAAAGCAGCAAGTTGGAGCTCCGTCAGGGAGGCCAGACCATAGAGAAAGCGAGGTCCCACATACCCTCTTGCAGCCCCTCATCTCTGCAGGTCAAGTAGTTCTCCTTGGGGAGTCTGCCCCACAGTGGATACTGCCCCAGACCTGAGCCTGGGTGGGGAAGGGAGCAGCCAAACTGGCAGAAGAGTCAAGGATCCTGGCCTCCTTGGCTAAATTGCACATTCTGCCCAGTTAGGCCCTGAAACTACAGAGCTACGATAAAAATGTGTTCAGGGAAGTGATGTGCTCAGGCAGCCAGGCCAGGGTAGCATGGGTCCCATGGTACCACCAGTATGGCGAAAGGCAGGGCAGGAATGCCTGGACGGACACCCACCTGGAGGCCATGCCCCCCCCCCCTTGGCCTGACTCTGGATCTGTGCCCTGCAAGCAAGGAAGCCGTGACAGGATAGGCTGGAAGGAGTGCCCTGGCTCCCCTACGTGGCACCTCTTGAGGTTTGACCTGTGGTGGCATGGCCCCTCGTCACCTCACCAGGAGAGGGCGGACAAGAACAGGGTACTGGGAGAGGGCAGGACAAGGAAACTAAGAGCCCTGTACTTTGCTGCCCTTCCCCCACCATTTCCCCCTCTGTTCCTTTTCAGCCTGGAGCTCCTTGCTTTGGCTTGTTCCTACTAGGCCACCTAGCCCTAAGGAGGTTCTGCCATGAAGCTGGGCAGTCCCAACACTATTGCCCAAAGCACAGGGTTAGGAACTCCTTGGTAAGAGTCTTGCTGAAAACTGGGGCAAGGGAGGGTAAGGAAAGGGAAAGCCCCTTGGGCCACTGCTCCAAGCACCCCGCAACTCCCTGTGGGGACTGTAGGACAGCCCCAGACCCTCTGTGACTGATGAGATGGGCTTGCAATGCCCTCCTGAGAGCCATCCACAGGCACAAGAAAGGAGAGGGTGCCCTGCCAGGAGGTATACAGTGGGGCTGCACCCGCTCCCACTGCTTAAAGAGAGCAAAGGCATATTATCCTGAAGCAGACAGTGGCCTCCCCCCAAGGAGGAACCCAGCGATGAAGGGTGTTGAGGAGACAGGAAAGGGAGAACAGTTGTGCATCTCATGCCCCTCCTCATGTCCCTACTATATGGGGAGAGGCAAGATGCTGCTGAGGGAGAATGGGGCATGAGTCACTCTCCCTGCACCAGGTGGGACAGGCTCTGGAGATGGACTCAGGCCAGAAGTGGAGTTTTTGAGAATGGGACACAAACCAAGTCACCAGAGCAGCTGCCAGGCCGCCAAGAGCGGTCAGGCAGAGCCAGGAGGAGCTATGTCCCAGCAGGGCCACCACTAGGATCCACATCCTGCTTGGGCTGGCCAAGCCAAAGGCCACCCCAACAGACACATCCTCTTCCTCTCTGCACTGCCTGGTGTCTCATGGGGTTTGGTGCTCTGTGAGGGGAGCTTGGAGCTACTGGCGCCTGGCAGGCAGGCCATGTGAGCCAGGGCATTGGGGTGCCACCCCTGGGAGACTGGATGACCTTTGACACTGGAAGAGAAAGCTGGAGCCCTTGACGGTGGCTCTGTGGCCTAAGGGCATCGGGACTCCAGCTCGCAAGGGCCAGCGGCCCCTGCCGTGACCCTGAGACAGACAAAGCTCCTCCTCACAAAGGCAAACGGTGGCTTACAGGAGGGCAGGTCAAAGGTCAAGTTCATGGCACAGATGGCCCCATGGGAGTTCCCTGCCCTAGAGCAGGAACAAAGGGATGGGGTGAGGCTCAAGGCCTGTGCCTCCCTTTTCTCCAGCAGAGCCAAGAGCCAAGGCTATCTACAGCCAAACAGGCCATTATCAAAGCGGGACTCTCCATGCCTGCTTCTGGCTCTTTCAGCTTTGCCATCCATGGGTACAGAGCCAAAGTGCCCCTGGCATGGGCCCTCAGTTTTGGCACTGAGCAGTCCTTGGGCAGCCTGTGGGCATAGTGATGTCATTTGGCAAGTAGGCCAGGGTGTAAAAGCAGAAAGCCCCCAGCCCCACCACTATGCCTCTGTCCCTCTCCTCCCACTGCTGTTTGAGGAACCAGAAACATCTTTATTTACAATATGGAACAGGAAAGTGGACTGGAAGCTGTGTTCCCCTGTGTTCTTCCATGCACCAAACCATTGACAGCTGGAGCTTGCCCACTGTCGTTTGTGTTGTTGAAATGTCTTTTGTTTCAAGGACAAGAATAGTTTCAATCAGGCAGGACTTGAATGTCATTCCTAAGATTCATATTTACAGGCGTCTACAGGGAAGCAACAGGCAGCTTGCTCCCTGTGCATGGAGACACCCCTCTGTCCTGTGCCCCAGGAATTCCACCAGCTCTGCATGGACCTTTGGTACCTAAGCCCTTCACCCTGGCTGTGCCCTCTGCACTAGGAGCCTGCCCAGCCCTCCCTGACAGGGCAGTTCAGAGGCACACCCTTAAGTGCTTGGAAATCCCTTAAATTTCACACACACACCCTCCCCTCAGACAATGAGTTAGAAAGGCCCTGCGCTCCTTGCCTTGCCCTGGGTCCTCAAAGCCTGGCAGGGTGCCTCCCACAGAGGGGGTTGGGCACTGGGAATGACCTGGAGAACTGGCTGCAGGAGCAATAAAGCATTAAAGTTTCAAATGGTCCTCTAGATGCTGGCCTCAAAAGTGCATCTGCTTCCCACCCTTTGGGCCCAGCCTCACAGGTAGATCTCCCTCTTAGCGGTTTGAGATGAGGGGGTGGTGGCTGGCTGGAAGTCCGAGGTCTGGGTGAGAGGAATTTCCTCCATAGGGGAGTCCTTGCAGGGCTCATGGCTACTGTTGGAGAAGGCACTGTATGTGGGGAGCAGGCGGAGGTTGGCCATTTTGGTGCTGCGCTCTTCCGAGAGTCTGGGGCTGCCATTTCCAACTTGCTCTTGACTCCCCCGTTCTTGGTAAGGCACGAAAGTGGAGAGTTTCAGGGCATTCTTGGGCCTGCGGTTCGGGGAGGACTGGCCAGGCATCCAGCAGGTGTCAGAGTGGCCGAACTCCGTGCATTCCCGAGTGCAGGTCCCAGTCATGGCTACATCAGGCAAAGGCCGGAGATCTAGAGAGAAAGAAAGTCAAAGAAGGGTTAATCCAAGGCCCTCAGCATGGGAGCCACTGCTGGACCCAGATCCTCAGGCACTGCATGGGCTTGACTGCTAAGGGCTAAGCTCATGGCACTTTGGGGGCTCTTTCTCAGGGCATGGGCCAAGCCTCACAGATTTCCCTGTTCCTAGGAGGCTGGAGAAACTATAGGTCAGCCTGGTGCAAAAAGGCAATGGCAGAGCTGGGCGTAAACTCCAGGACTTATGAACACCAGGCACCATGTTCAAGCTTGCTGCTGCAGCAGCCCTGGAGCTGAGAGCCTTTTGGGCTCAGCACATGTCCGGACATAGCCACTGACCCAGCCCATCTGACATTCATCTGCTCCCACCCTGTTACGGAGGATCCCCACTCAACAACGAAGGTATTGCAGAACCCAGGCAGGGAGATGAAAACAACACAGCAAAGGAGAGAAAAATGCCCCCTCCCTGCGCTCAGCCATTCTTGCAGGCATCCATGGGCTTCAGCCTCTCCCCCCTCCCCAGCTCAGCCAGACATCCCTGAGAACTAGCTTCTCCTCCACCACAGGCACAGTGAGAGATCTCCAGGAACCAGCCACTCTGCCACACCTAGTCCAGTCACAGCTCCTGGACACAAGCTATTTCCCTGACTCAAGCATAGATAAGCATCCCTAGTGACACTTGAACCTTGGACAGAACCAGGGATCCTTGAGCCCCAACCACTCCTTCACCCACACAGCCAGGCAACCTAGGGCATCAGTCACCAGTCACCTCCCCACCCCAGGCAGAAGCTAGTTCCCCACCACAGGCAGCAGCAGCCATCAGTGGGCACCAGACACTCCCCCACAGAGAGCACAGCCATCATGCACATCACAACCCAGGCAACATGCAGGCACACATGGATATCAGATACACCTCCAATTCAGAAAAAGCCAGTCATCTCTTGGGTCTCCTCCCTCAATCTCAGCACAGCCAGACATCCCTGGGTATCCACCTCTTCCTCGTACTGAGCACAGCCAGGCATCCGCACTTACCAGCCATCCCTGCCCCTGGATAGAGTCAGGCATTCCAGGGCATCAGTCACTTGCGCAACTGAGGGAAAAACAGCCATTCCAGGGCATCACCTACTTCCATATGTATGGCATAGTTAATGAACACTAGACACATACACAACCCCATTAAAGGCATAGACAGGGATCCCAGGCACTAGTTACTCCCTCATATTGGTCATCAGCCAGTATCTCATCCCAAAACACAGGCGTCTCTAGAACAGTGCTTCCAAACCAGTGTGCCGGGGCACACTGGTGTGCCACAGAAACACCTGAAATGTGCCACGAGCATCCCTGAGAGCTGGAGTTAAAGTTCCCTCCCTGCTCCGCCCAGCCACGTGGGCTGTGCAGAGATGGGAAAAGGCAGGGGTTAAAGAAAGGGGGAAGGCACCGGAACACAGGTCTGGGGCCCCCTATTTTTAGGCAGGCAGCCTTCTAGCCCCCCTAAAAATAGAGGAAGGCACTGGAACACTGTTCTGGTGGCTCCACCTTAGGCCCAGCCAGCAGAGAGGGGCAGAAGGCTGGGAGTGTGTGAATCTCCCCCTGCAGGGTGGAGCAGCTTGTGTCAGGCAGGCTGCAAACAGCCCAGGTAAGGGCTTTGGGGGGAAGGCTGCTGGGGGTTGTGTGCAGCAGGGGTGGGTGTGTGTAGCAGAGGTGGGTGGAAGTGGCTGTGTAGCTGGGGTTGTGTGGGCAGCTGTGTGGGGGGGTGTAGCTGGGGGCTAAAGGACTAGTTCTGGCCTCTGCAGTG